>SZWC01008842.1:99911-109932 GCA_023375785.1 Penium margaritaceum
TGCCATGAGAGCATTCTCTAGCTCTCTAGGTCGTGTGTGAGTGGTCAGCCTGATTGCTAGGCTGATTTCCTCCCTTGTGTGAGATTATGGACTCTAGTGTGTGAGCCTTAGCCTCCATGGCTAAGTGGTGTGGCTTGTGAGAGGGCTGACTTGCCCAAGCTCTAGCTCTATATGTACTCCATCATTTTGAGTGATTGAACAAACATTCTTCAGCACAAGTGATGCCCTTCCAATCACACATGCTCGCTGCTCCAAGGCTCCCTCTCTCCTCAAGTTCCAACAAAGATGAAATCATGCCCAGCATTAGGAGAAGTTCGCCACTCCCCAGGACATCCAAGCCTTTCCAAAGGGCATCTCAGGACTCTAGCAGACTCCACATGGCGTAGGCGGATCTACGCTGTGGGAGAAACTGACTACATCCACTGCCTCCGCCGGGTAGCAGCAGGTACCTGAGAAGCAGGATTCTGAGGAGGAGAAGAAGGTAGATGCTTTGGCACACGTGGTCTACACGCAGCTGGATCGAATACACCTCGGCCTATAGTGCACATCCATGGGAGCAAAAGTGGTACGAGTGTTTCAGATCCCTGAGAGATGAGGAACTGGCCTCCCATTGGTAGACTGCCCATCCCATGTGCGTTCGTCCCAATGCCTGAGGCTGCCCTCCCCACAGAGCGGCGTCCAAAGTACTCACAGACGTTTCCATCCTGTTATGACAGTGATGCTGGGTTGGTCTCCTGGGAGGTACTTCTATAGGTGTTCACAAACGCAGATGAGATTCGGCCCTACTTCGTGAGTCAGTACCAAACTGCTAACACTCGCCACACTCAAACATCCAAGAGAGCCATGCGCAGCCTGATTTCCGGTGTTCCCTATAAGGCGGTCATGGACTTTCGTTCCTTTGTGGGTGCATCTTGGATGGGTGACAAAGCCAACCCTCGCCATGGGTGGGAGTTGGCCTGACCTTCTTTGTTGCAGAGACACACGCAACGAGGGATGCCCGCCTCAGGGAGTTCCACTTCCTATACCAGGGAGAGTCAGAGTTGGCAGTTTTATTCTGGCATCGCGCGCTTTACATCTAAAGCTTGCTGTACATTGACGGGGGGTTCCAGCTCTTGCCGATGGCCACCATCATGTCCGTATACACATGGAGTACACTAGCCTCTTCACCCTCTTCCATTTTCCCACCCTAGAGGAGCTTTTTGAGTTCCGTGAGCTACTTCCTTGAGCCCAATAGTGCTATCTCAAGTGGACATCGGCTGTGGGTGATGTCCATGAGTATCATGCGAGCCCCTTGATAAAAGTGACAACTTTATCCCAGTGACACCATTCACTCTTAGTTTATTCTCTCTCACTTCATGTGCATCTCCGTTTTCCCCACCCACATCAGCGCAGGGTGTGGTCACTACCACACAACGGAAGAAAGTAAAACATAAATGTAGTAACAGACATCAGTAGCAACAGTAGAAACCAACAAGCGATGGTGATGAATTCCCTATCCAATGCTACAACTACGGGGATGCTCATCGCTATTCCGAGTGTGTGCAGCCCTTGGCCCTCGGCCCTTGGGGCCATGCACTCAGGGAGGTGCGAGTATGTTGTTAGAACTGGGTGATCTATAGACAGCCGGTGCTAGTGTGTTTGATGCTCGTGATCATGTCTATGGAGCAGCTGATTTGACATGTGATAAGGATGAACCATACAATACCGAATGGCTTGTTGGATCATAGATTCATTCTATCGGTTCCTTTTTTGACTCCTCTACTGAGCATCTAGTAGAAGCATTGTGCTTTGTGGCACGTCGATCTGTGTGGAAGACAAGTCATGAGGTGAGTGGCACCTAGATAATTGATTACGGTGCCACCCATCACATGTCATGTCATCGCACTAACTTTGTGCTCCTAGATCTCGTTTGGTATGTTCGGCCCTTTCACACGAGGTCAGGTTAGTCGTTGCCTCTCCAGGGCACTAGGGTGGTGCATTTGGATGGTTTTGTCTTGCCTCTTGTACATTTCTGATGTGCCTTTTTCCCTTGCTCTTGAGCTCAACTTGCTCCTTTTTGTACTTGCACCAAGATAGATTACTCTATTGACTCTGTTATATGAACTGCTCTCAACACACGTGTCTTTGTTCTTTGTACCTCAGTTGTTGATTACTTATATTGCATTTCTCTCTGCACTCCCTCTTCCTCTTCCCCATCCCCCATATCTGTGCATGTGTTTGTCACTCTTGTTGTTTGAACAAAACATCCAGTTTTTCTACATCAGCGCCTTTGCTGTGTGACCCCAAACAATGTGTCCAAGGTCACTTGCAGTCAGCCGGCCCTTGATCTTGACTGGGTTTCCTTCAAGAAACAGCCGAAGAGCAATTGTATTGTTGCGCTCAGGGTAAGATGCATCGTTGCACCTGTCCTGACTCCACCTCGCAAGCAAGGTGTCCGCTAGATTTGGTCCACTCAGACCTTCTCAGTCCCCTCCCTATATTGTCTCTCTCAGATGAGGGGTGATATGCCCCTACGCCTACTAACAACTTCACCTAGATGCAGTGATTCCACAATCTCCGCGACAAGAGGGATGCCGCCCTAACGATCCGCCTGTGGTTGGTGATGACTAAACGCTAGTCTCGTCACACCCTTCACACCTTTCCCTCGGATGATGGTGGCGAGAACTTAGACAAGATCGATGCCTTCTTTGTTGAGCTCGATGTCTTTCACAAGCTCTGTGTGCTTGCTACGCCACAGCAGAACCGTGTCTCCAAGCACTGGAAGTGCACCATGGAGGATGCGATGCACTTCATGCAGTTTGAGTGCAGTCTTCTAGAGTCATTTGCCTTGGAGTGTTTCTCCTAAATGAAGTGGTTCAGGATCGCCTGCCACATAATCCTCTTCTAGACCATGTCATGTCGTACAAGTTGTGGTTTGGTCATTGGTCTTGTTTGTTTCTGAGGATCCCTAGCTTGCATCTTGTATACCAAGGACAATCAAGGGCCAAAGGTCTTACTTTGGGGTTGCATGTATGCCTTCCTAGGCATTTCCTCGCGGTCCAAGGCCTGGCGCTTTCCAGACTCCACTCGTCACCGCATCGTCGAGTCCGAAGATGTTCTCTTCTTCAACACTTTCACCTATCGTGACCTATCCAATTTTCTGTTGCTGGTTGCCGACCACGTTTCTAGCTGTGAGGCTTTCCAGCAAGTGGAGTCTAGACCTACTCATGGGTCTGTCCAGGCCTCCTCACTTGCAATGAAGTCTCCGTCTTATGACAACCCGGCCATCTTCACTGTGAGTTGGGTGGCCTCATCAGTTTCCTCTGGCACACCTGCTCCTGAGCCAACATCGGTCAAGCAGACTTGCTCCCTTGCCAATGTTGATCCTCCATGACACACCTCCTCACATGCCAACAACAATCCCCAATGGCGCATTTTCTTCGGCGACAGTGTCAGCTTCCTCTGGCTTACCTTATCTTGCGCTAGTGGCTTCATGCCCTGTCAAACCTGGTTTTGTGCCTGCACTTGCCTCCCTTGCAGATGAGCCAACACCTGTCCATGATCCTCCTACACCCTCTCCCCTTCCTTGCGAGCGTGCAGACCTTGTGGCTTAGCTGCTTGCTCCGCAGCCCTAGGTGAGTACCTGAGTTTCGGGCTACTCATGTGAGCCCAATGGTGGTCTTCCATCATTGGCATACAGGACTCGACGAACGGCTGAATGGCGTCCAAACGCCCCACTTGTAATGTTTAGAGTGGCAAGCCTAGCTCGAAGGACTTTGGCCTAAGTGTCTAGGCAAACTACATTGAGGTGCACCAAGCGTGCCCTGTCGGTCGAGAGTTGGTCTGCCGTGAGTTCTGGCTCGCATGTGATGCTGTAGTTGACCTCGTTGTAGTCAGGCCGAGCCCGGAGGCGTGTGTCTTTGCCACTACGAGCTCTCTCTTGATGGAACTTGATCTAGTCATGTTGAAGGAGGCCATAATGAAAGACAAATATGAAGAAGCATAACCTCTCCCGCATGTAGCAAACACGAGGGTAGATTTTTGCAACACATAATTTGATAGTGCATTCTTGTCTTAGATGCGTGGGCCAAAGACATGTGAGAAAATACATCCTTACGCTTTCTCCATATCAGATATCACTCATTACACTCGTTTCCATCGGAATGTTTTGAGACACTATCCATATTGTGTGGAGAAGGAAACACGTTGAACATTGTTTTCTTCTTTGTTGTTGAATGCAACCTTTCCTTAAATGCGTGCAGAAATCATGAACATGCATAGTTCCTGAAATATCGCCAAAAAATTATATTTTTATAACGCCCCTTATGAAACATAAGGCAGTCAATGTAGCGTTTGTCATCTTACATGGCATCGTCTTCCACGGTATATGGTAAAAGCCCCAAGTAAAATAGCTCTCGTTTCTCTCTTGTAAGATAACATTGTCTAAAAAAATGGATTATAACAGAAATTTAATATATAATTCCTCATGTATATGAAGGACTCGGAGAAAATCTCGTGATAAAAGAACATTTTTGTTGAAGATGACTTTGTTGCAACCCTCGTTGCAGAATTCAATAAATTAAATAAATTATTTTAAGTTAAAATGTTCAAAAATCAAAAATTTCTGGAAATTAAGAATGCATATTCTTTCCCATGCTTGATCAATCAGGCATTCAGGTTCATTTCCTTGGTTTGTTCATGTTTGAGTTTGTCCCATGCTTAGCTTGTCCTGGACTGAGACGTTGGTTCGACTTTTCACTCTACATCTGAAGCGGTACAACCGATGTTCGCGTCTCGCAGCCTACACGACGGGGCTTTCGCGGATGTGCCATGCTCGCGATTGGCAAAGCCACATCAGCAAAGTCATTTGCGGCCCACAGCGGCTTGATGTACTTGAGGGGAAATGTGGCGCAGGAACAACGCCGAGGTTCATAGTTGTGGCTACGGCACTGCTCCACACTTGCCAATGTTTTGCACGGCAGAAAGGGAGCACGCGAGAAATCTTTTCTTACGATGGGAAAACGGTCAGCGAGAAGTTCGCAGAGGTTGCTTGCGAATAGTCAACGCATTGCCAGGTGATGGGAGATCGAGACAAGGCGATACGACAAGAGGGCCGAACACAACGATACTATTGCCTTCAGCAGGTTTTGCGTGTGGAAAGATCCCTCATTTTCTGTTTGTTTCCTCAAAAAACCAATTTCTCGGCATACATCACTGCCAGAAAGACTTTTCTTTTCAAATAAGACTTTGCCTGCTGATTGCGGTTGGCTTAAAAGCAGTGACAAAATAGTTATGATAAAATTCCGTAAAAATACTAAAAAATAATCACATAAGTTGAAAATGGTTATCGATTCGAAAGGTTATAACGAATGGAAAAAAATGCAAACAAATATAATCACAATAACCGGAAAATCTTAAGTGTTTTTACATTTTCAGTTAAATAAATAGATAATAACAATTGCAAATATGGTGAATGGATCCTATTTTCAACGAGAATACTTGAAACCAATTTCAAAGATTAATTCAATGAAAAACATGTTCTCCAACACCATCAAGTTATGACACTGGACTTCAGCCTCATTTTTGAGTAAATTACAATCATTCAAATCATTTATAAGGTTGCATTGTTAAAATAATGCACGATAATTTAGCACAATCCGAAGGAGGTGGAGCTACCAATTTCATCCAAATTCTTGTAAAGCCAAGGGGCCTTATTCAATTATACTGAATTATGATTTAAAAAATAAATAAGCTTTGACAAAACATAAGAAGAAGTGCAGACAAGGGGATTGTTTACAGATGGAGGGAACCAATCTGCAATAGGTTCCATGATCATATATAAAATAGAAAAAATCACAAATGAAATCCATTGCACACCATGCCCAAAATTGATAAATATGGACCAAGCCGTAAGATTTGTGACATTTCTCAAGATGAAATCATAATTTGTTATGTGGTGGAAATTAAAAGAAAAAGGTTTCAAAACTTGAAAATTGAAGGTGAATTCATTTAAATGGTATCTCCAATGATCCACATTAGAAAAGATAGAATTCAAGCATGAAAAAATTTAAGAGAACAACTATTAATGTAATTTGATTTCATGTCATAATAATTTTATGGGAGTTAGACTATTGCAGTAGTTCCATGATAAGAAAACTTGTTCTTTCACATATAAAGAAAATCCAATGGATATGAATTCTCGATTTCCTAAAGGTACTTGTACAATTTTCCTACTTCCTTCCTCATAGATTACCTAAAACATTCCACTTTGATAATATCATAGATAGTTGCAATACAGTTAGAGTATTAAAATAGGCGCACCCTTGAAAACCATGAAAATGATAAAATACGTTTCCCAGATGTCTTTGCAGTTGTATACCATGATGTTTATTATTATTAGTTTTGTTCCATATAAACATCTCCATAAAACATGTTTAGAAGTTTTAATATAATAATTAAACCTATTTCTTCGTATTTTCGTTGTTGAAGAATAAAAATGGAAGATTTTCATTGTTTTTGCTAGATTAAAATGTTTTTTGTGTACAAATCAATAAATTTTAGTAGTTTTTTCCGGGGAATGACGAAAATTGATGCCCTTAAAGGTATAATGATTGTTATCTCTACCCAAATTTGAGTGGAATGAAGTAATAATTTAAATTAAAAAAGATTTTTCAAAAATAGCACATAATACTTCTATTCTCCTCATAGGATTTACATGAATTTAGAACTCAATTAAGTTATGGCCCATGAAATATAGAAAACGACGAATTCACAAAGTGGTAGGGTATATTATGTAGTTTGGGGATGTTTTTTGTTTTTTTTTTGAATTAAAGATATTGAAATTATTTACAATATTAAGGTTCGCAATTCTTTAGTTTGAAGAAAATGATTTTTAATGTTCAGAAAAGTTCTCACGTGGTATGATTTTGTCTTATAAATTTGATGAATAACTATTATATACACAATGTTTTCAACTGATTATGGTTCTTAATTCATCATATGGAATAATTACCAACAATATTTTAGAAATGTATCATTTTCAATCGAATAAGAAAGGAGTGGAAAAATTTCACGAAGAGAAACACAAATGGAACATGTGGTTTGACGATTCTTGCATATGATTTATTTTCTAGAATTTTGCTTTTTTTAATCAATGATCATTGATAATGTATAAGACTTGTAAGGAAACGGATATATAGAGACATCCCATGTGGTGAAGAATTTTTTTTACAAGCAAGAGGAACACAATTTTAGGTTGAAGATCTAACAATGTCAAAAATAATATATTTTTTGAAATGTTTTATTATTCCCCTTAGATCATCTACACTCTTGTAATGTGGCAAATAATTAATGGATTTAGCAAAGTTTGTTTACCTTTTTTATTGTTGGATGGGTTGGCTGAAAGGTTTAGCATAATGAAGCATCGGAGTGTTGGCATAGATTTCTAATGATTCCATTATCATGAATTTCATTGCCATTTAAGCATTAGGGTTTATGTTCAAATGTAGAAGTTGAGGGGAATCACAAAAATGGTGCCTAGTTACTTTGTTAGATCATAAGCATAGAACTTATTACCAAATTGAAATATTTTCTTCCTTGAACTGTGAAATGGACTAGAGATGAAGATTGTACATACTGTTCATAGTGTCAGGCGAGATTGAAACTACTGTAGTGCGAATGGTATTGACTGAATCCTGTATGTGCAATTTAGTTCCCAAAAATTGATGGTAAATTTTTAACTTTTTGTTATGCTTGTGCGTAGCTAAAGTGAAACATGTTGAAATATAGCAATTGATAAACAAATGAAGTCTCGGTCAAACGCAACAAATGTGAAAAGGGCGAGCCTGAGATCTGTGATTTTGAGCTCCAACTCCTTGCTGGAGTGATTCTTGTTCTCTCTTACACCTACCATCCGATTGAAGGAGCGATGTATAGAGTCATAGACGAAGGTAGAAGAAATGAACACGTCATGTGAACATGTATACTTTGGCCACTTCAAAGCTGAACTTTCCTAGTCGGAAAGATCTTTTGAGTCCGAACAAAGTCGAGAAATTTCGTGGCTTAGAATTATTCTGAGCGAAAATTAGTTGGACGACGTCATATGAGAGTACTATGCGTTGTGTTTGGAACGCGTCTGATAGACTTCTCCCTCATAGGAGTTCGGTTGGCGATAAGCCGAGACGTCGAAAATGTACTGTAGCGAGTCAGCAATTCCACTCGGCAATACCTGTTGCCTCTGCCGCTGCTGCTGCCGCTCCTGCTGTTTCTGCCGCTCCTGCCGGGACTGCAGTTTGCCTCCGCGAGCACTTTTAAGGATTGATTTTGGCTCCAGGCAGGCAAGTGAGCTTAGGTTGAGGACAGTACAGCACAGCAAAGCGCGCACGCCATGGCGACCAACAACGCGATCACGAATGTGATGGAGTACCAGGCCATCGCCAAGGAGAAGCTGCCAAAGCAGGCGTACGACTACTACGCCAGTGGCGCGGAGGACGAGTGGACCCTCAAGGAGAACCGCAACGCGTTCGAGCGCATACTGTGCGTGCAGTGACGTGCGATGGAGAGCGGAGGGAAGGAGACTGGCGGAGAGCGGCGGCGGTTGGAGGGTGGATAAGAGGAGGTTGGGGACGGAACGAAAGATGGCGAAGGGAGGGAGGTGGGAATGAAGTAAAGGAGAGTCAAGGGAAGGAGGTTGAGGAGTGATTGAGCGGAAGAAGGGATGTTGAGGGAGGAATGCAGAGTGTAGAAAGCGAAGGGCGAGCATGGAACGTGAGAGCGCCCTTCCATACTCGAACAGGGAAGGAAGCGTAAAAGGTAGTGAGCAAGTTTGAGAGGCAATGAGTGAATGGGGGTGAGGGTGTGTGAGAGTTAGTGAGGATGCGCAAGAGGTGGTGAGGATGTGTGATAACGGAAGCGGATCAATGCAAACCCCGTGACGTGACGATCTTCGTAGCTGCCCGAAACTTGATCACACATCGCAGAATTTGAATGCAGTGCAGCAGCAATGCGTGGCTTCTCCAGCTGAGACTAGCGACGTCGGTGAAGGAAGCATGCTTGCAAGTCAGCAAGCAAGCAAGCACCAATAACAAGTCAGTCAATTTTCGAAGTCAGCAAGTGAGCGTACAGACATGCAGCGTACAGGCGAATAAGTTGTTCGCATGGCTGTACGCTCACTTGTTCACCCCCTCACACCCCACCCCATCCCAGCCCACCCCACCCCAGCCCAGCCCCACCCCAGCCCAGCCCACCCCAGCCCAGCCCTCCCCAGCCCACCCCAGCCCACCCCACCGCACCCCACTCCACTCCACTCCACCCCACCCCACCCCTCCCCACCCCACCAGACCTGGCCTGGCTGGACACAAGATGGCACAGCATGGCATGGGACGAAAGGGCATGACATGGCATGGCATGGCAGGAGGCGACATGACATGGCATGATGCAACATGTTACGACACTACGTGGCATGGCTGGACACGATGCCACATGGCACGACAACACACGACATGCCACCAGATGGCACAGCCGACACGGCACCACATGGCACGACACGGCTCCACATGACACAACACGCTACGACATGGCACGACACGGCACCACATAACACGGCACGGCACCATACGGCTTGACATGGCACCGCATGACACGGCACGACACGACATGGCTTGACACGGCACCACATGTCACGGCACGACACCACATGGCTTGACACGGCACCACATGTCACGGCACGACACCACATGGCTTGACTCGGCACCATATGACACGGCACGACATCACATAGCTTGACACGGTATGGCACGACGCGCGTGGCACGTCAATGACAGGTTTCGGCCGCGCATTCTCATCGACGTGACCAACATCGACCTCAGCACCACTGTTCTCGGCTACCGCATCTCCATGCCCATCATGGTTGCGCCCACCGCCATGCAGCGCATGGCCAACCCCGAGGGTACGTCCCCCTCTCTCCCTCGTGCATCGTGATCCCCCACTATGCGCACACCACCCTATTCCCCTTGCCCATGCTGCAGTCGTAACATCCTCCCGC
>SZWC01008843.1:81732-98211 GCA_023375785.1 Penium margaritaceum
GAGGAAGGAGGAAGGAGGAATGAGGAATGACGAATGAGGAGCGATCGTCTAGAAGGCAGGAATTGATCTAGCAGCAGGGGATTTTGGTAACACAAATTTGTTGCTCCCGGTGCTCGAAGTGCTTCCTCGACTCTCTTCCGTCCCTCTCTCCGTTCAATGCAGATAACCCGGCCGCGTGTGGGATCCCAATGTTCGTCCCTCCGAATCCTGAGCCACAGCTGGAGTTCCCCTCACGTCTTGCAGCTGAATTCTCTCAGCTCGCCTCCGCCGCGAGCAATCGTGAGCTGCGCTGGTCGCCTTGCGAGTGAGCCAATGTGATGCGGGTGACCGTTTTTCTCACGCCTACTATTGTCCTCCTCAAGTTTGCCCGGGATTTTTTTTTTCAAATGGCAGCCACTGTATGCATAGGAAAGACACCGCGCACGAATTCGCGCAGGAGATAGTCGCTATCACTCCTGCCAGATTCTTCCGTCACTGGGAATACGCGACCACTGCTGTCATGGCGAGCGGCTGAACTCGGAGCGCGTGGCTGGAGCTCGCAGCTCGAGCCTTCCATTCGTTGCCCTCAATTCAAGCGCTGCGGTGCGGATTTGTGGATGAGGATTGCAGCGGAAGAGGCGGCAGGCCTGGATTTCCTCCGAGAGAGGAAGGGAGGGAGGGAGTTCCTTTTGAATCCTTAGGTGGCTCGCTCCCGGAGTTCATTCCTCATGCAGCTTCAAAACTGAAGATGCTTCGGTGAGACGATTCCAAGAAATGCAGCATCCGTCGACTCTTGACCGAGTCCTGTGTCAAGCTTCAGCTGTGCTTGTGGAGCACTGGTCCCGGCCCTCTTATTGGCTGAGCGTTGTCATGAGCTGCTCTTGGTCCGGAGCGCCCGGCGATTGCCGCGATCCAGGCTGTCGGGAAGAGCGGTCGGCGAGGCCGTCCATGCGTCGTTGCAAGTGGTGCTAGTGATGCAACAGAGCACCGTGTGCTAAGAGAGGCTGTTGCACAAGAGAGCCGTGGCGTCCCGCAAGTGAAGCTTCCTTATTGGCTTCCTCGACCGGTAGGCAAACAAAATGCCGACGGGCGCCATGACGTCGATGAAGGAAGCAAATGTTAATCAAATCAGCAATGGTGCATTCTCATGATTTCGACATCAATCATGGACCTTAAACATTACTAAACGTAGCTAACCTCCAAAAACTCCAAAAAACAATCATCATTGGGATGACTCCAAACATGTAAGAGTCTAAGGTAGCTGCTGCAAAATAGAAGCCCTTGCAAAAATCATAACCATTGATGTGGTGAATCATTAGAACGTGATAATTCTTTCTTTGTGATTAATAGAGAAATTGACTTGGAAAAAACCTAACTTACATAAACAAACTTTACATCTTTACAAAAACAAGATTTTTAGGAAATCCCTTTCATCATAAAATTTATGATAGTGCACTGATATCATGACATGATGTATTTTATAGGAAAAAGAGCTCAAAACCCCCCTTTGATGGAGCTAAGAACTCAACAAATTACATGCATTCAAACTTTACATCCTGATATGGATCATTAGTAAGAGAATCCACACTCCTAAAAAAAGATAATCAATAAAAATTTATTTATTTACGCCTCCATGTAAATAATGAAATAAATTGGATGCAATTAATATGAACTAACTATGCAGGCAATGCAATGAATATTCATTCCATTAAGATTTTTGTGGAAAACTATTGATAAATATAGATTTTCATTCCAATAATTAAAACTTCTGATTACTTTTGTAATAATTTTCATTCTCTACTCCCATTGAATAATAAAAGGAAAGATAATCTCATCTTCAAAATTTTAGATGAAAAAATTCACATATTTTTATTGAACTAAAACAATTGGTATAAAATTGTTTTCATTGGACCCTCAATGAATAAATAAGCACATGAGTCTTGACAGATTACCAATCTGATGAAAGATTATTCAAGTCAACGAAAGTTTATCAAGTAACTAAAAAATACAAAAACTCCTCTACATGTATTGTTAATTTTGAAGCTAGTATACTTTGTACAATTTTACTGTTATTGTTTCATTTCCTTGGAATTCTTCATTACATTTGAAAGTAAACATGAGAATTTTAGATATTTGAAAGCTTTTCCCGAAATCAATAGTCTTTTATAATCTTATTATTATCTTTTATCACGTTATACTTCACATTTTATTAAATGATTTCACACAATGAATGTTTTCTTAAGGGGCTTAGTTAATCGTGTCTTTTATTACAATTATTATTTGGGAATGGTTAGATATTTTCAAGAACGATTTGTATTTAGTGAATAATAATAATTTTGATTTTCTCATTATATCTTTAGTTGTTCCCTTTTACAACATTTTTTTCCATTTCACTAAATTGATTATGTTATCTTTCATTTTCGTGGGCCTTTGGTCCCCCTTTCGTGAACACGTGACTATAACTTTCATGTACAAATTTTTAAGTTTAGGTATGATCATCCTATTTCACATAACTAATAGTTTTCAATTCTTTTTTTGTTTTTCATGTGTACTGCTCATGGTTCTTACAGGCCTTTTCGAAATAATCAAATGTAATTAACATAGTTTCATCAAAAAATGTTTTTAACAGTAATGCCTCTTCAAAAGTGTGAAACATTAAATTTAAAAATGTTTTTGGAAAGTTTATACTATTGATGTAATCACATTAATCAGGTATTCATCTTATCTAAAAAACTTATGAACAAAAAGTGAGGTTCATATGCAACATCGCACAAATCAAAATTGGTCACTTTTGATTAAAGTTATCAGTACATGGTATCTCACCATTTGAATTTTTTTTAACAAGCTACGAATTTCAATATAGTTTTCCTTTTTTTGTTGAAGAAGTACTATTCAACCAATTTTTCAAAGGTTTTACCTATAGCATTACTCTTTAAAGGGGGTTTATGGATATGGGAAGAGCGTTTGGATTGTGTTTTATTCTATCCATATCCTACAAAGAGCACACCTTTCAAAATTTTGCCTAAACGTGAATAGGATGTAGGATAATTCATGTAAAATCCTCTTGTAATAATGAATTTCCTCCTTATGGTGTTGAATTATGTTAGTCAATGAGAAAAGGGAGCAAAAAATCATAATCCTTGTGTGTGCGAGTTTCATTGCGTGTTGAAGCCAGGAAATTTCTCTTTATTAAGAAAAATTGAGTTGGTTTGTTACTTGATGTTATATATTAAGCAATTGTGTATGATTAAGCATTTGATTTCCCTTATGTTTAAGACCATGTTCTAGTTTTTCTTACATGTACAGCTTAATTTATCGCTCCTTTAGAGTGCAAAATATGTGTGGAAATGAATGTTAATCTTGTTTTTCATATGAAAAAAAAAACAATTGTATTATTACTAGTGTATCAATTTCGGAAACTTGTTTGCATGTTCATATTCCTTCTTCAAAGTGAGGGTGAGCTAACATGTTTTCCGTTTACATATTATAGTTTGAAGATTTATGGGTTACCTCCTACCCCCGTACATTTTTTAGCTTGGTTTTGATTCTCAGGTCTTAGAAGATGTGTTTTTCCTTAGGAAAAGGTTATTCAAAGCAGTGGTAGATTCTTCATATGGATATGATTGCAATCACACCATTGAGAAATGGTACACGTACAATCACAAAGTTGAGAAATCTAGAATCTGGAGTTATACCATGTCGTTCCCATGTAGTGAATCAGGATAGAAATGTGCTAGCGGAGGAATGTTTGCTACACATGGACTGAAACTTCGAAAATTGTTGTCGAAGTTGGGGATTTGAAAACCCACGGAAATACGTGAATGGCCCATGTATGAATTTTTTATCGCTGTTGCGTGAGAGCACGATCGTGGTCGAGTGCATTGTCGATGCCGAATGGATCCTGAAAGCATTGTCATCGACTTCTGTTGTGAACGATGAGCGTGAGTGAATGGTATGATGAAAAGGCCTGGTAGGAAGAAGTGGACGTTCCAATTAGGGTCGTGACCAATTGGAACGTCCGTTGCTTTCTAAACGTCGCGATATGGTACTGAACTCAAACTTGGCAGAACGACACCGATGGCCTACGAGATAAACCTTCCACATTCTGTCTCAAACCGGTGAAGGCTATCTGATTGGAGGCTCGAGGAGGTTGAAGGCCAGTCAGCGAGGGAAGCTTTCGCCGCGTCTCAAAACAAGAGCGCCCCTTGTTCATCTGTGCGGCGCCGTACACGAACCGATTGTTCACTGGCGCCGTGTGAAGGATGGCACAACGAGAGGATGACACAGGAGGTGAGCCCATTTTCTCTCATTCTTCATTTTCTGCTGCAAATCTTGTGCTAGCTTTTGAGTGCAAGTCTTCCCTTTCAGCTGCTTATGCGACAAGTCTGGACACGATAGTCCAAAACATCAATCTAAGTGCATGAGACGGCATGAATTAGTCTCGAACAGACTGAAGAAGTGTACCGTCTCATCGGATATGTTCACACATACATAATGTTGAGCCACTTCAGCCCCCAAAAAGACTTTTTTTCATGGTTTTGTAACTGTGGTAAGTTTCCTTGTGAGTAAAATTTCCATTTTTATGGAAACGCTCCCTAAATTTATAAACGACGCTTGGAGGATAATGATGTCACAACGTCGACTATCGTATACATGCTCCCTCAAGTCCAAGCAAGGAAAAGCGGTCACCGAATGATTTCATGTGCTATGAAACACAATCCCACGGCTCTTGCACGAAAGGGACGTTTCAAATTGGGCAGTGCCTTTCCTCTCAACCACCTTTTCCACAATGGTGGATAACCTAGCCACAAGTGTTGCAAGCAGCCTATTTTAAACGCCTTCATGAGAGCATGTATGAATCAGAGGGAAAATGTGTTATATTTAGGCTTACAATTTTTGTAACAATGGGACCACTATCTTTTGTGATAACATGCCCACATGCTTCTTCGTTCTACTCTCGTTGACACGGTAACGCAATCCAGCCGGCTCTCGCACCAACATGCAAGGCATGTGCAAGAAAAACAAGGGTTTGGATAGGAGGGATGCGCATGGTTGTTGTTTTTTGCGCATCCCTCATTGTGCTCTGTTGTGTCCTCCAGGCTTGTGTACATTGGCGTGCAGATGACTGACGGCGAGACTCGACGCAAATGGAGCGTCATCCGGTGGAGCCGACGCACGCTGAGGTCTACTCGAAGTTCGCTGGAGCCTCCTCTCTCCGGCGACGTGCTAAGCTCCATCGGCATGCCTCCTCAACGGTCGTGTTGCCGACGGTCACTGCCACCGCAATCGCACTGGTGCGGTCGGCGCGCTGACCTCCGCCCGGCTCGAGTCTGGGGCTGTGTGGCCGTTGTGTGGCTGCCCGCCCCACAGCAGGGAGGCAAGCTCGCCCCCCGTGGATGCCCCTGCACCTTCCTCGGTGTGTCTCATCAGTCCAAGGCCTAGCGCTTCTGGGACCCATCCCGACACTGCATCGTCGAGTCTCGTGATGCCCTCTTCTTTGAGGACCTGTTTCCCCGCGACCTCATCCGCTCCGGCTCGTCCGTGTCCCTCCCGTCGCGTGGGAGAGTGGTGAGTCCGTTCTCCGTCCTGTCGCTTCCGGGTGACACATCACTCCGTCCCTCTGAGCCGGTAGCCCCTATCGCGTCCGCTGGCCCCCCCGGGCCAACAGTCCCAGCCGCGTCCGCGAGCCCCTCCGGACCAGCTGCCCCAGTCGCGTCCACTGGCCCCTCCGGACCAGCTGCCCCAGTCGCGTCCGTTGGCCCCTCCGAGCCAGCAGCACCTGTCGTGTCTGCTGGCCCCTCGGGGCGGGCAGCCCCAGTCGCCTCCAATGGCCCCTCCGGGCCGACAGCCCCAGTCGCGTCTGTTGGCCCCTCTGGGCCTGCAGCTCCTGTCACGTCCGAGAGCCCTCCGGACCAGCTGCCCCAGTCACGTCCGCTACCCCCTCCGGGCCAGCAGCCCCAGTCGCGTCCGCTCGCCCCTCCGGGCCGGCAGCCCCAATCGCGTCCGCTGGCCCCTCTGGCCCAGCAGCCCCTGTCACGTCCGCTGGCCCATTCGGGCCAGCAGCGCCTGTCGCGTCTGCTGGCTCCTCCGGGCCAACTGGCCCCTCCGGGCCAGCAGCGCCTGTCGCCTCTGCTGGCTCCTCCGGACCAGTAGCCCCGTCCGCCTCCGTCGGTCCGTCGGACTCAGGGCCATCTTCTGCCCGACCGCGCTACACACGTGGCCCAGGCCGCAGCCTCTGACCTTGGCCGACAGTGAGCGCGCAGACAGTCGCTCGGCGTCCCGTGGCGCCTCAACCCCCTGTGGCTCCACGTGTCTCCTCTTCTCCCACGGTCGTGGGTGGGGACCTGGCACAAAGGCTCTCGGCCTGACCACTTCCGCCATCATCGCAGACCTTCACCCGGGTTGTGCATTGGGCTATGCATGCTTCATCACAAGCATCGGCATGCTGTTGTGGCTGCTCTCGCCCACATCCCACCTGGGGCTCGTGATGCACACGCCCTCTCAGTCCGGTCCACAGCGCGCCCAGAGGACCCCGCCACCCTACGCGAGGCTCGAGCCTCCCCTGAGGCCGCACATTCGGATGCTGCCTACGCCGAGGAGCCCGCTGCTATCCGACAGCACCACTTGTATGACCTCGTCGACCTCCCTCCAGGTCGGAAGGCGATTGGTGCCAAGTGGGTCTTTCGGCGTAAGTGGAAGCCTAACGGATCCTTGGACAAGTACAAGGCCCGCCTCACAGCAAAGGGGTTTGCTCAGGTCCCTGGGGTCGATTACGACCAGTTCTTCGCCTCAGTCGGTCGGTTCTCCACTAGCCGGGCGCTCTTCAGCCTGGTTGCCCAGCACGGGTGGGAGCTGCATCAGATGGACGTGAGCAACGCGTTCCTCCATGGCTCACTCGAGGGTAAGGAGCTCTACATGACGCAGTCCCCAGGCTTCGACGACGGCACTGGGAGAGTTTGGCGGCTGCGGAAGGCCCTCTATGGCCTGAAGCAGTCGCCTTGGTGCTGGAACCAAGAGATCAGCAGCACGCTTCTCCGTGGCGGCCTCCAGCGCATCACCGCTAACCCCGCACTGTTCGTCAGCCCGCAAGGTCAGACCTTCGCTGCGGTTCTGGTCTACGTCAACGATCTCCTCATTGCATCGCCAAATGCGGCCGCCATCCAGCGTGTCAAGGACTTGCTGCACGTCGCCTACCAGATGAAGGATCTCGGGTCTGCCCGAGTCTTCCTGGGCATGGAGCTCGAGCATGATCGCTCTCAGGGTATCCTGCACGTCCACCAGGCTGCCTATGTGCAGACCCTGTCCACTCGCTTCGCCGAGGACATGCCCCTCGTGCCTAGCGCATCTTCACCCATGTCACTCGATGGCCAGGTGAAGCTGAAGAGTCATGACCCAGCTGTTGTGGGGGAGCCAGTTGATGTGACCACGTATCTGCGAGTCATCGGGTCATTGATGTTCCTGGCGACGACGACGCGCCCAGACATCGCGTTCGCCGTCAACCTCCTGGTCCAGTTTCCTCAAGAGCCGCGTCACCTCCACTTCTAGGTCGCGATCCGAGTGCTGCGCTATGTCGTCTCGACCCCTCGGCGAGGTCTCATGTTCCGCCGTTAGCCGTCCGTCGTCCCTGTGGGCTACACCGACAGTAACTGGGCCGACAGTCCAGACGGTAAGAGTCGCAGGGGCTGGATCTTTCTGGTCGGCGGCACAGCCGTGTCGTGGCGCAGTGGCAAGCAGGGGTGCATTGCACACAGCACTGCTGAGGCTGAATACGTGGCGCTTGGCTCAGGCGCGTGTGAGAGTGTGTGGTTGCGTCGTCTGCTGTCCGAGTTGCGTCAGTCTGTCGCATCCATCACCTTGCATTGTGACAATGAGAGTGCCATGGCCATTGCAGACAATGACGGTGTGCATCACACACGCACAAAGCACATCAATGTTGAGTATCACTATGTGCGTTCATTGTTGCATGACTGCAGCATCAGCATCGTATGGGTTGAGACAGCACGACAGCTGGCTGACTTCCTGACTAAGGCACTGAAGCAGGACTCGTTCAAGAAGGCTGTGAGTTCAGTCGGGGTGCGTCTGTGAGTTGCCCTCTTTGTCTCTGCCTGCATCTCTGCGTACCTTGGGGGAGTCTGGATGTTGACCGTTTCTCTGCCCGCCCATGTACACTACGTCTGTGAGTCATGGGGGTGTGTTGGTTTTTGCGCATCCCTCATTGTGCTCTGTTGTGTCCTCTCGGCTTGTGTACATTGGCGTGCAGATGATTGACGGCGAGGCTCGACGCTGATGGAGCGTCATCCGGTGGAGCCAACGGACGCTGAGGTCTACTCGCAGTTCGCTGGAGCCTCCTCTCTCCGGTGACGTGCTCAGCTCCATCGGCAGGCCTCCTCGGCGGTCGTGCTGCCGACGGTCACTGCCACCGTAATTGCTTTCTGCATGCGTCGAGCGCGTCTCGTCGTGCATCGTCATGCTGTGCCTACGGTCCTTGTTGCATGCTGTATGGCCCTGTTCGGCACCATGGACCACCGTAGGCACTGCCTGGGTTTGGGCAGCCATAACTCTTTGCTACTGTTTTTCTAGCTGATTCTGACCGCACGACCTCGTTCGCAGTGTCGATGTTATGGTATGGTCTAGTTTTCAGGCAAAACGGACGACGCCCGGGTTTTGGGCTGTCGGGCGTCTGGCAGGGCTCACCGAGAAAACCCTGCTAGCCAGAGAATGGGTCCACAGATATTTTCTGATTGGCTGGTTAGCTGAGTAACAACTTCTACACTAGTGGGGGGGAGGCTAGAACTTGGAGGGGTCTCCCATTGTTGCTCATTCTTCATTCCTAACCAGTTGCTTTCAGTTTTCAGCTGCTTTCTGGCACTAACTCTGGCGCGCGCGTTTCTGAGCAAAGAACCCAGAGCTTCCAGACTTAGACTCTAGAGCAGCAGACTGAGGGGGCAGCTGACTTAAGCAACAAGCGTGGAAGCCCGCACGCTGCATCAACAATGCTGCTGCCCCAACCTGCTGCCTAGGTTTTCCATTTATGGTTTCATGAGCTTCGACAGCTTCAATGTGCAGAGAGAAATGACAAGTGGCGAACACAAATACATGCCAATGCGCATGTTGGCAGACACACACGGCAATGCCATTTTGCCTTAAAACCTGGCCAAAACCAATGTAATGGCTGTAACTCAGTGCAAGAGCATCCTAATGTACAACAATCCAAAACGACAAATGTAGAATCTCAATTCGAACGCATTAATTACACACATGCATGGGTCTAGCATCAAACGATGGACACAATGTAGAAAAAATGCAAACTGGGCCAAAGGCTAGTTGTAAGCGGACGTGTTTCTCACTTAGTTCGTCGTTGGAGTTCGCAGAATTTCGTCCAGAGCTTGCATGAGGGGAGGCCTCTCCATATCACTCTTGAGGGCAATCGTCATCAACCACTCGTGTAGGGAGACTTCAATGTGTGAAGTCTCCGGAAGCCCATTTTTCCTTTTACCTCACCCCCTCGTCCTGGGTCCGAAACAAGGGGGGTATTACATTGAATTCGTGACTTTGGACAAGTTTTCTGCTTTCGAAACCCGTAGTTCGAACTAAACAAACTTGCATTTTGTTTCTCACGCATTGATGCGAAATCATCACGAGCAGGGCACGATCAGCGATTTTGCGCTGACACATTGCCTTTTTTCTTGCGTCTCTTACTTGCGCCAATCCCTCGTCCTCGCTTGCTCTTGCTGGCGAGTAGGCCAAGCGAGGGTGAGGGCACTAGGCCACAAGCATCGTCTTGAAGGCCCTCGTGGCCTCTTAGCCGCCTGTCGAGCCACCAGCTCGATCGACTGCCTGTGGCTTGCTGGTGGGTGGCCGGCCGGTCAAATGTGACCGGCTGCCGGCCACTCAGCCAGCTGGCGGCCAACGTGTGGCTGGCCACTAGCCAGACCTAGCATTAGCGAGGGGTGGTTGCAAACCACCCCGTCGTAACTAGGAGGTGGGAGGGCCAAGCTGGCCTTCCCGCTACACTCCTCCCGACTTATCATGAACTGTACTTACTGGTCAGCACGGCAAGCGGCCTCCCACATTTAAGGTGAAGCATTCGCACGACCGTCATGTTGGGCGTCCCTAATCTCCTATGGTTGCTATCCATGCATGCCGATGTGCGAGAATGTTCACTTTTACCGCGTTCAGGTGGTGCCCCCTTCCACTCGTCAACCAATGCAAGCTACAAGCTTGCTATAGTACTCGTTAACCACCCCGGTGGGCAACCGAGATTTGGGCTCCCATGACTTACATTCAGGTCCACAATCGGCCCAATTAACGAGGTACTCCCTAACAATGTGCGATCGGAGTGTATGCTCTCGGTTTTGGAGTAGGGAAAGGACCTTCAATTGGCCATTAGCAGGAAGGACAGCTAACGGTGGTTGAACGGTTTCGTCCAAAGTGTAAAGAGCCAGCAAACCCACATGAAATACATCACATAGCTTCACACTCGGCGGAAGCAGCAATGTGTATGCCACTTGCTTGATGCACGCCACAATAGGAAATATTCCAATCCACTATGGTAGAAGTTTTTGCGCCATTGGTGACTTCAGCCTAAGGTTCCTAATTCAAAGCAGTACTTTTCCACACACGTCAAATCAGACCTGACGGTGACTCTTGTCGGCATATGCCTTTTTGTCGTTGCCAAGGTGCTTGAATCTGACCCTTCGCCTCTTCTAACAATGAGTGTATGCACTCGGCAAAGGCTTCAACCAAAGGAACTTGTCATCGTATACGCCCGCTTTTCACCAATGGAGAGGGAATCACTAGATTCCGACCACTGTTTAATGGTGTGAACTGTGTGGACTCGTTCACCGAGTTGATCACCGCAAACTCTGCAGGTGCTAGGTATTCGTCCAAGTCATTTATGGCATGGTCCATGTACATGCGGAGCATCTTTTCCATAGTGCAATTCATGCGCTCAGTTTGTTTGTCAGTTTGAGAGTGAAACACTATCCACATTTGTGACTTGTTGCCAAAGTAGTCGTGCATCTCTCACAAGAACTTACTAGCAAATGTTTCATGTTGATCGGAGATAATGTGCAATGAAAATTCGTGGTACTTTGCACCGCCCTAAAAGAAGAAACAAACAGTCTCCTTAGCGTTCACATGAGTGGTTGTAGGAATGAAGTGTGTCATCTTTCTTAGAAGATCCACAACAACTAGTATTGCATCGTGGCCATGGGGTGTGTTTAGAAGACTAGTAGTTACGTCCATGCAGGCGCACTCCCATGGAGTCCCAGGGATGGGAAGCTGTTGGAGGAGTCAAGCATGCTTTTTGTTACTAGCCTTGTTTCGGAGACATGGGTCGCATGTCATGCAATACTTACGGACATCGATATTCTATCCCTATCACCAATAGTGGTCCAAGAGTGCCTGTCCAGTTTCTTTAAATCCCACATGACTCTTGATCGGCGGGTCGTGGAACTGAGAGATGATCTTTGCTTGATTGTCTCCTGAGTCTGGCCCAACAACTTGTTCTCGGTGCTAGAATATTTCCACGGCCTCTATC
The DNA here is from genome assembly GCA_023375785.1 of Penium margaritaceum. Taxonomy (NCBI): domain Eukaryota; kingdom Viridiplantae; phylum Streptophyta; class Zygnematophyceae; order Desmidiales; family Peniaceae; genus Penium; species Penium margaritaceum. The sequence goes on from SZWC01008843.1 coordinate 93,254, forward strand.
AATCCGTTTTCGTCCACATTACGAGAATGTTAGAACCAAGAATCCGCATAGTATTCCATCCGGATCCGGTTTACAATGCCGTCGCAGTGGATAATCTCTCGAGGTGGTTGTCAAAGAGGTGAATGGGGATCTGGTGTTTGCACATTTCCTATCGCCATGGTCACATAACACCCACCGACCTCGGTGGTTACTATAAGTTCCACAAGCTGTCGACAAAGTACATCGGCCTTGTTTATACGTCCTGGCCGATATTCCCACATGAACGAGAATCGGCTCGGGAATTTGCTCCAAAGCGCTTGTCGTCTTGTCCATTTTGGTTGCGTCCGTAAAAAAACCCATATGTTGTGTTTGGTCACAACTGTCACATCCCCTTTAGGGCCCTCGAGGTAGCAACGCCACATCTTGAAAGCATGTACCATGGTGAGAAGCTCTTCATCCCAAGTCGTGTACCGCGTCTCCAAAGGGATGAGCTTCGACTCTCATACACAAATGGATGACCATTCTGCATGAGGATTGTTCCAATTCCTACTACCGACTCATAACATCGCACCTTCCACGGTTGCAATGGGTTCAAAAGAGCTAAGATGAGCATTGTGGATAGAAGCTTTTTCACTTTGAGAAAGGGATTCTCACGATCAGATGTCCACATTGTTTTGCGTGAGCCTAGTTTGAGGCACTTTGAGGGTCGAATACCCTTGTATAAACCATCAAAAGTAGTTTCCAAGACAGAGAAAAGACAGAATCTGCCCAAAGTTTTCTGATTGCGACCAATCTACTACAGCTTGGACCTTTCGTGGGTCGACATGGATACCGTCCTTGCTGACTATGTGTCAAAGGTATTTGAGCTCATCTTGTGCAAACTTGCAATTACTCACTTTTGCATAGAGCTTTTGTTCCCGAAGGATAGCGAGGACTTTGCGCAAATGTTCCATGTACTCTTCCATGGATTTGGAGAAAACCATGATCTCTTCTAGATAAACAAATACAAACTGGCCGAGTTGCTTGGTGAACATTGACTTCATTTCTCCTTGGAAGGTTGTGAGGGCGTTTGTTAGCCTGAAGCACAAAACTCAGATTTGATAGTGTCTCATGTGCATTCGAAACACTGTCTTGGGGACATCGTCTTCCGTAATGCAGATTTGATGGTACCCTTGAGACAAATCCAAGGAACAAAAAACTTTTACCCCTTGGAGTTGGTCAAACAGTTCCTCGATCCGAGGTAAGGGAAATCGATTTTTCACCGTTAGCTTGTTAAGCGCCCGGTAGTCTATGCACATGTGTAAACCACCGTCCTTTTCATTCACAAAAAGGATGGGCACACCGTACGGCAACCTACTTAGCTTGATCCTTTTTTTGTAAGTTACTATTTGATTTGGCTTTTGGCCTATGGCCTCTCTGCTTGACTAAAGCAATACATGGGTGTGAATGGAGGGGTTGGCTCCGGTTGCAGCAGAATCGTGTGGCCCATATGTCGTTCTGGTGGAAGCCCAGCCGGTGGGATCTCGGAATGTATCCGAGAACTCCACCAATAGAGATTTGATCTCTTGTGGCATGTCTTCCTTCACTTTGTCCTCCATTTCCTACAACTAAGCTAAAAGCATCAACATCCTTGTTGGATACGTATCTTGACCTGCATCATGGACAAGCTAGCATGGACGTTTAGTCAGGTTGGTGACAATTTTGTACTTGGAATCAACATAAAGCGACGCTGTCCCTTTTGGATGGATCAAGTGCTTTGATTCAAAGCACATCAAAATCTTCTTATCATGGAGCCATGGACTGCCTAGCACCATGTCGAATGGGTCAAGAAGGTTGAGTACCTTCAACATGACACTATGTGTGTAACCTTGAATGCAAATTTTTGCTTTCCTTGCACCAATCACGGGTACCATACAGTTGTCACCCATCAATATCTTTTGGACACGTGTGAAGTCGTCTTGCACCTTCCAGTCTTTGAATTTGACCGGGTAAGAAATGTCGACCAAAGGTACCATAAATGTGATTGAACTCATCGCTCTGAAGACGTTTACTTCAATTACTGCATCACACAACTCTTGCACAGTGGTCGGTGCCACCACCACAAAGCATGCACAATGATGTATCTCGTTCGGGGATGCAAGTTTTAGTGGGAAATGCTGGTCAATAATTGTAGAATGAAGCTCAACAAGAGAGGAGACAACACCAGGGAAACTTGAACTCTTAAAAAACTCGGATTGTTTTAACATCCTCATTTGAAGACATGAAATCACACTTGTAATCCAATTTTTGTCCCTCAGTCGTCCCCACTAACGTCACTCGGGGATGGGGAAAATCCGTACCATGGCCATGTCCGCTACAACGGCTGGGCCCATTGCCTCGACCCCGACCCTGTCCATGGCCTTATCCACAGCCTCCTGCATCACTATCCCCACAAGGTGCCGGAGTTGTTCTTGCCCACCACCAGTTGCCTTAGGGCACAAGGCTCTACAATGGCCAGGCTGCATGCCATTGTGGCAAAGCCCGTCAGGGAAGGCTGCGTTACGACTCTCACGCACCGTCTGCTGCTCGTCATTGTCGCGGCTGCGCTTGTTATTGGAGACCTTGTGCCCACCAGCCTTATTGGCTGGAGGGTTTGCGTGCTGCTTACCCTTGGCACCGTCCCTCTGTCCGTCTCACCCACAAGCCCCTGCAGCATCCATGCGCATGCCGCGGCCTTGCTGTGCACACACGTTTGGCCATGCATGAGAGTAGTGCTTCGAGTTTGCGGAGTATAACTCGCTCATGTGTTTGTGCAATACCTCCATTTTTTCCAAGCTTGGCCAGTTGCCATCGTGGTGGTCTTGTCCTTGAGCTTCTTGCTGGCCAAATCATTGTGCAAATACTTCAGCAACAAGCACTCGGGGTACTTGAAGGTATGGGTCGTATCACTCTAAACAAAGGTTACGGTTTCCTTCACAAGTGTGGTGAACTCGCTCGAGTAGGCCTCGAGCTAGCTACCGTACTGCGTGAAGTCCTTGATCTTATTGAAGGTGCACGATGCCTCCTTACGCTAGGTGCAGATCTTACGCATGATGGCACAGAAGGCCTCCCATGATATGGAATGCCACTCAAGGTGTGGTTGCTTCATGCCCCACTCCTTGACCACGTACTTGAAGAGCTTGTCCTCAAGTCGCATCATGGTGAGGTCACCCCATCGACCAAGTGGCGCCTCGTGGAAACGCAGGACGTACTTCATGCGATCCAGCCAATTTGTAAGCTTCACACCCTTTTGGAAAATTTCCACATTGTAGAGGAAGGACGTGTTCATGACCGGCCTCAAAGTCGTCCGGGTAGGAAACTCGTTGCTGCCACTAGCAGTAGCATCAGCACATGCGGATCATTATGATCGCTGCTGCATCCACACCTGGGTCACGCTCTACAATGCCTTGTCAAGATCGTCACATCAATGGGTTGCCTCATGATGGACCAGGCGCTTGAGCTGACAATAACTGTTGATGTCCATGATGCTATACCCGATATGGGCCAGCGGGTTGGCAAACGCAAACTTCAGCTCTGATTTCGTTAGAGTGTCAGGGATAGCCTCAAGGGTATCGCGCTCTTCGTACATTTTATCCACTATAAGAGGGTATAGTTTGCGTACACTCCTCCGAGGAGTCCCACCTTATACAGAAGGCTATCGTCAGCGAGGACGCTCAAGTGGACATTGGTTTGCCCCATTGTAGCCACATCGTAGGAAGGGAGGTCCACTCCTCCACGTGGTACTACACCTCCACCGTCGTTGGTGATCTTGAGTCGTCTCACAGCCTTGGCGGCCAAATTGACAAGCCTATGGCGGTGGCCACAAATTGCCTTTGTGATGATGTCGTCTGGCTCGTTCTCGCGGGAACTCCCTGTATGGCTGTTTTGAGCGTCTTTGCTGCTGTAGACAGCCTCCTTGTTGTCAGAAGCTTCATGTAATTTTGCAAGCATCTTACCCTTCTCAAGTGATCTGCCCGAGTTTGCCACAAAAAAATGGTAGTGATCGCGAACCTCCTTGCCTTTGCCATCGGCGGCGTCGTGCTTTTCATTAGGGTCCACGCTCGGGTGGTCCTCACTGAGCGCATCCTCCATCGCGTGGAGGTTGTCCACGTGCACGTCAATGTACTTGTTGAGCACTTTCTTGGCTTCCTTACGCTTCTTGGTATCGCCAAGTATAGCGAAGATTGTCTTCGGTGGTACGTTTGCCTTTGGTTTGGCAACCGTGATCGTGACGGCGGCTGCCAAACTTTGGAGTCCACTGAGGGCGTGTGGTGAGACCATCAGCACCTTGCCGTTGTTGGTCTTGGACGATCAGGAACTTGCCATCTTGTTGCCCATACAATTAACACGTGAAGACCGTTGTGAGGATCATCCTACAATGTTGAGGAGGTGTCGCATCCGGAATTCTCTTTGCTCTCACGATTGGTGAGAAAACTATAGAATTTATTTCCATCTTTCTAGGCCGCCACGATCGTCATAATCACGTGGTAGAAAAACAACATTTTTATAAGCCAACATGGTTAGCACAGCCACGTGGGTTCTAGCCAACACCCTAAGCCATGACTCACGGCATTAGGCAAGCTAAAAATCCTAGAAAAACAAAACAAGGACAACATCAAGAAAGTTGAGCACCGCTAAAAAAGGTGAGGGAGTGTCAACTCTAACAAAGAGTTTGTACTCCCACATGTTCCCTCTTCACCATTATTGTTTTCTTCATCTTTTTGTCTTCCTTGGCCTCCTCTTGAGTCCTCTTGGTGCGTCTCACGTCTCTTGGTGACGTCTTCCTTGAGCTTGCGGCATTCAAGAAGCCGCCAAAAATCTTCAAGGTGCCATCCTCCTTCCTTTTAGGGTGTTCTCATGCCGTTAGTGCCCATGGCCTTGCAAAGAGACGATGTCCTAGTTTTGGATGAAGGAGGGGAGAGGGAACCTTGAACATGGAGGCAAATTGGTTGTGGGAGTGG
>SZWC01008844.1:19427-36927 GCA_023375785.1 Penium margaritaceum
CACCACACAACACCACACCACACAACACCACACCACACCACACCACGCCGCGCTGCGCTACGCCCCCACAAGCAGCGCCACGCCACCCCACGCCAGGCCACACCACTAGCCCCCAACCCCCAACCCTCCAAACCTCCAACCCTCCAACCCTGCAGCTTGCCACACGCGCAGGACAACCTACACCAAAACCTGCCGACTCACTCACCCACGACATTGGGCAGGTACAGGTACACGGGCCACGCCATAGCGACGCGCGCGATCTCTCCGACCACGACTTGTCACGGGCCACAAGAAAAAGGGACGGTTGACTCGAAACACTGCGGCCGGAGCTTGGGTCAGTGCGACAAGGTCGGCCTGTTCGATGAGAGCTCCTTCTCTGGCCCGGAGACTTTCGCTGGGCGTAGACCAACGTTGCGGCAAGGGGTGGGGGTCCGCCGTTCGCCGCCGACCGCTCATGTGGCCATACACGGGCGGGGGTGTCTGACGGCCGAGAAGAAAAAACACACAACGAGACTGCGCCCCCCGCGGAGAGCAGACCTGGTGGTGCGCCGGATGGGGGGAGAACCGAGAGGGGAGGAAAGCGAGAGGACAGCAGACGCGGCAGAGGCAGCGAGAGGGACTGCGGGAAAGGCGGCAGGAGATGCAACGCAAGAAGGAGCTGCGGCGTCGGGAGCAGCAGCTGGTGCAGCAGCAGCACCTGACGTGGCAGCAGACGTGCAAAACGTGCCAGGCACCAAGGCAGGGCGCCAAAGCATGAGAAGGACGGGCTGGCGACCTCAACTTAAAATGCGACGGAATAGCTAACATATCCTAACAAACCTCGACATAAAACTGAGATATCCACGAGTTGAATACTGGAGAGGCATATCCAGTAATTTTCATTCTATGATATCCATCACAACGGGCACATGCGGAGAAAATCCATGCACGTTAAGAAATAAACACTGTATCCTACATGGGCGGAGTGACCATGTACCCCTCGTTTCGGAGAATAATCCTGATTCCCCCCTTCCTCGGAGCAGTAAGCCTCATTTGTCCCTACCGCGGAACAATAAGCCTAATTCGCCCCATCTTCGCAACTATAAGCCAGATTCGCCCCTTCTGCATGGGGGCAAGTTTTCAAGCGTGAAGAGTTAACAATGTACCCCTGTCATTGGTTGAAAGATAGCATGTCGACGTCACATGAATGCGCCGTCAACATGCTCATGTAACCTTTTTTGCCTTGAAATCACATACTCATTTTCAGATGGGTTTGTGATTTTTTTGAAGTGGTTTCTGGGGGATTTGCATGGGGGTTCCAAGACTCCCCATGCGTTAGAAGGGAATCTGTTGGGCCCCACTTCTGAGGGGGAGCAAGTTCCCACGCAAAAATGAAACCCCAAGAGCCCATGAGTACTTGGTGGGTGGGCTTGTGTACGATATTTATATCAAAAATGAGTACAAAGTGTTTTAAAATTGAGAAAAATGACAAACAGGGAGTTTTCAACTATCCATTCTTCAAGCGCCAAGGATTCCTGCCGACAAGTGTTGGCCGGAATAACTGGCGCTCCAGGACTCCCCCCCCCCCTCCCCTTGCAGGCCTCTTGCCACCCATTCGATCCCAGCCCTCAATCGCAAGGGGCTTGATCGGCATATGGGTGGGTGGGTGGGCTAGTGGGCCGGAAGGAAAGGGGGAGCGAGGGGGGGGAGGGGGGGGGATCGCCGTTGGTTGATGAAGTGTCAACCCGCATTCTCGTCGCACGAATCCCAAGCCCTCCTCTCAATGCTACCACGACCCTCCATTGCGACGACAAGAATGGAGGACCGAAATCTAGCACCGCATGCCCGATTTCACCGTGCTCAAGCACCGACAAGCATCCCTTTACAAGCATGGTGAAAACCAGTGGGAAAAGGTGGCTTTTTTCAGACAAGGGCGGATGGGGTTTATTCTTCCGACCAAGGGGCGAATGGGGCTTATTGTTTCGACAGAGGGGCGAATGGGGCACACCCTACTACTCTTGGATTTCAATATTAATTGTTTTTAGGTTGATTAAATGTGATGCATTTTTTCGTTCAATGAATTCCATGTGGGCTCTTCGACCTCGGAGCCCTGGTTGGTTGCGCAGTTAGTTATGAGGACCCACTTCAACATCTGACCAACCCTTCAGACCTGCGGCCGATCTAACCAACCAGAGGGCCTCGTCGGCCAATTTCGACAACCTTAGGGCCCGTCGGCAACATCGACGGCCAGCGTTTGCCCTTGACAGTCGGTAAGTAGCGAACAATTTGACGAACCGAATTGGACTTGTTTAGTAACATCCTCGGGAAAGAAAAACGTGTCAACGGAACAGGTTCCAACAATGTTATCCTTCCATACCACATGGTTTCTACTTTCACGAAATTATCGAATCTGTTTCCGGCGCATTATACTCGCAATCAGTCACCCTACATGGCTCGCCCAGTAGCACGCCGGCTGTCTCGCATCGCTCCGGCAGCTTGCGTGCTTTTTCGTTGACCGCCGCCTAAACATAGGCTTCGGCGCTTATAGACCCGGCAATGCGGGTCCTCGCATTGGGAATACCTAAGAACCCGGGCCCCAAGGTCAATTTTATCCATCCCATGTACCATAGAAATAGTTAAACTCGAATTTGATGTGAAAGGCTAAGGGATTTCACACTTTGATGGTGTTTTTTTTTCAGATGAAACATTGAAAGCAAGGAACCATTTTATGCAAATGCGACCATTAATGTAGCAGATTGGACGGAATCCTTGACCGACTAGGCCAAACCTGCAGTGCTTGAGGGTCTCCGACCCTCAAGCCATCCTGTTCAACCGCCCACAATCCCAGGTGAACCCGCTCGAGCAACATGGCTCCTTCGACCGGTCGGCATGGCACTAACACGCTACAATTAAAGACTACCAAAATGATTCAAACCCAAAAGATCTCATCTAATTCATAGTTTTTATAATTCTCAAGTTTTCATTCGTTGAAATCCAATTGCAGTCGGGTATCAAGGTCACACGTGACAAAACAAGGAGGGAATCGGCATTTTCACTTATCTTGCATGTTTTTCATAAAATGTTGTTGTCAATACAACATTACTATTTTTGGCTTTGGATCACTATTTTGCACATTGATGCAAAGGAAGTGACGGATAGTGTCATCACCTGTCTCTTTGTTCATGACATTCATGCGGTGACAATAATGTACGATAATGTTTTACCACCAATGATGTGTCGAAGAATGTAACATTGTGGAATATGTTTGCTCTTTGGTGGTTCAAAACGAGGGGGTACTCTTACATGTCTTCATATGGTCTTTCTACGGAAGTGGTGTTGCCACTCTGTATTTCATTGCTTTTTTAACACTGTCGTTTTTACATGAGTTGACAGGATATCATGTGGTTGGTTGGCACAAGCCTTGCTTGTAGCTGTTAGTAAACGTCAACCAATCCTATCGTTGCCTTGTGTGATGGTTGACGTCAACCCGTCGTTATGCATGTGGTTGATGAATAGGGTAGTCCGAGGACCTCTGTGTCCAACTTGCACAGATGGTGTCCAACCCGTGAGAGAAGTGCCTTGTGCCACTTTTTGTAGTTGATAGCCACACTGTCTATTGGTCCATCGTATGCACACCATTGCATCGACTATCTTGTCGAACTTGTTTGACTATGAACGTCCATGTTGTTTGCTATTCTGTTTACTGGGAAGGGTCGGCTCCGTTTGTCGTCTTGTCTCCGCCATGGTCCTGTTGTCGTTGAAGAGACAACATCAATGGGAATGGGGACGTGTCTGGAGCACCCGTGAGAATGAGCACATTGTCTGTTTAATTTCTGTTTTCACATTCTCATATCCATATCTTCCTAATGTGGCATCTCAACTCAGCTCAACTGCTAGCTGTAGACGTAGGTCCAAGGATCCTCTGCCTATTACACCGTCATGTTGCAGCTTAGGACCAATGCACAACCAGACAGGTCTTGCCTCACCACCCCAAGTTCATGTCTACGACGAGGACTTGAAGCACGAACGGCTTCCAACTGCCCTTCATATTTCTCCTAAGTAAGTTTCAAACAACAGTCCTCGTCTTAGTTGTGGGCATGGTAGTCCATGTCGTAGTGTGCGTACATGGATGTTGGTTCCACCATTGCTTGATTGTTATTCCAAATAGTGTCATCTGCTCATCCTTGTGCAATTTCCTCTTATGAGAAACCTAATGGGTCGGGGCCGAATCTGTGCAAGAAAATGCAATCTTTCCTGTTGGTGATGGAATTCCCGAACGTGGAGGAGGCCAAGGCTGTAGTGGAATACCACGCCATATCCAGCTACATGACTGTACGGCGGCTCAGGAGTGAGAAGACCCGGCTTCAGGCACACTATGGTCAGGTTAAGGAGAAGAAGTGTCTATGGTGATTAAAGGCCCATGCAAATGCACACCATGGAAACGTTGTGGTGGGTCAATCGGTGGATGGCCACCACTGGGTTCCATGAATGGGTCGTGATGATCCTATGAAGACTGTCTAGTGGATGAGTCGGCAGGTTGCATCAACTCTCAAGCGTAACCCTTTAATCAAGGTGACGACTCATGAGGCCTTCGTCAAGAAGACACCGGCAAGGAAGTTGACAAGAACACTCTCTTTCGTGTAAATTCCAATACATAGGAGCCTATGATGGGGGCAAAAAACAAGGCGTGGAGTTTGTTTTCCAGTTTTTTGCAAAGAGGTCTTATTGTTGTTTCTTTCTTTCTCCCTTTTCTCTCGTTCGTTCTGGCTTGTTCCTTGTTTCTGCTTTTCTTTTTTGGAACTCATGCATGTGGATCACAACATGCACGCGGTTGTGGAGGCCAATGAAGCCAAAGCCTTTGTTGCGCCCGGTGCAACAATCCTCAGCTTCCAACATGCTTGCCGCTTGTTGACGATGGACGACACCCATTTGAAGAACATGGATAAGCATTTGTTGTTTTTTTGCCATTTTTTTAACGCCTACAACAACGTGGTTTCTATGGCGTGGGCCATGGTGAGTGGAGAAAATGAGGATAATAGGGAGTGGTTTTGCTTCTAGCTCTCCTTAGCCCATCTAACTGTGGGCAAGAGTGGGACATTCATCAACGGCGATAGGGGCAAGTGACTACTCAACACTTTGGCGAAGAAGATGCCAGGTTCCATCCATGGCTATTGTGCTTGCCATTTATGAGATAATGTGAGGCAAACGCATGGCAAACAGGTTGGCTACTGGTTTTGGTTCACGGCACATGCATTGAACGAGGCGGAGTGGCAGAGGTGCGAGGAACAAGTGTGTTGTGTGATCACCCATACTATTGTTATTTTTCCTTGCACTAACGTCGAGGACTGGATACCAAGGAAGCAGTGGAGCAGACCATACTGCTCTCCTAGACCTGGCACATACACAAACTCTAACATTGCGATGTCGTCGAATGCCTCGATCCTGGAGGTTTCCAAGCTGTTCTTTACTTAATGCTTTGTGGATCTTTACACTTGGGTCAATGTTTGCTTCCAGACCGCCGCAAGCTGAGCAAACAGGTGGGAGAGGTTTGTACCAGCGTTAGAAAACAGATGCATAACGCATTACTACATATCGTAGACATTGATGTGGAAGAGGAGGACCTACACCCTGCCACAGTAACAAGCCCCAACAACCGTCCACGCTGTGTGAACGTGCAAGAGAGAATGTGTACCTATGGTGGCTGGAAGGAGTGGGGACCCATGCGTGCATGCATGTCCCTTCATGATTGATAGTGAGGAGAAATCGGAGCTGTTGGTGGATGTGAGCCACACACGCATGGTTAACCAGCGCACGTAGAACAATTTCATGCCCAGAGTAAGCCCCATCCATCTGAAACACCCGGAAGACAAGGTGTAGAAGCAACCGGACCAGAGTGTGGCCTTGGCTGACCAAGAGCACAAGTTGGGAAAAGGAAGACCAACGGAAGAAGAACTACATTTACCCACAGTGTGGTGTGGGAGGCCATACAAATACAAAGTATCTAATTTCTCCTGCGGTAGATGCAGTCGATGCTGCACTGGGAACGCACTACTATGACACCTAGAGTGCAAGAAAAGTGTGATACGCATGAAGACTGCAGCTAGACACTTTCCTAGTACATCTACAACAAGTGGTACATGCATACTTGGTGCAGGAGCAAGGAGAGCCTCCACAAGAGACAAGAGCATGTGATGGAGCAAGTGAGACCAGACCTGGGGAGGTTGGAGCCTATGGGACAAAAGGGGCAGAGGAAGAGGGAGCAGGCACAAGTTTTGCAGGAGCACAGGGGGCTACAGCACGTGCAGCCAAAACAGAGGGATCTTGTGCACGTAAGGGAATCCCAGATGATGCTGAAGCAATTGGGACAAGAACTTATGCACTTGGAGCAGGCTAGATAGCAGGTTCAGGGGCAACATGTGTAGGGGCTGGAAGAGTTGGCACACTTGGATTTGGGTGCCGGACAGCATGAGCAAAAACATGAAGGTTTGGTGGGGGCGTAGGCACAGTTGAAGGAACAAGTGTGTTGGGCTTCAATCGAGGACCTGTAGGGTCATCAACGGGATAATCCACTTTATCTGCTTATGCATTTGGGGCAGGTCCTATTGTAGCTGGTGCTAGCCTTGCAAAAACTGGTGTTGCAGAAAGTGTAGGCCTAGTGTAAGATCCAAAGGGTGATCTTACAGTAGGACTGCGCGTGTTGCCCCTGCACGATTGTAGGTTGAATCACTTAATTGTACACCCTACTGTAGAATTCCTCCTCCTCCTACGACTTGGAGGAGGAGCAATTCTACAACCCGGGGAGGTACACACTACCTAACTCAGATGAAGAAGAGGAGGATAAGGACAGTCACAATGACTTCAGGAAGCAGCATGAGTAGAAAAGGCACGAGGAAGTGTACCAACAAGCTGTAGTGGTAGAACATGCAGTTGACATCGATGCAGTGTGGGACTATGAGCCTGATGAAGTGAATGACTACAAATACATGTGAAACGAAAGTTTCATGTATTGTTACATTGACCTCGGTTTTTTCCATTACAATTTCATCCAGGCTTTAATGTTCATGATTTAACTTTCTTTTCCATATGGCTGGTTTCATTGTCTTTGGAGGTGGTAATGTCCACGATCTTAGGACGTCCGGGTTTTAGGCTACATGTGGCCTACTATACACAGGGCTGAAAGCTAAAAACCACAAACTATGAAGGGAGAGTGTCAAACACCACGTGACCCAAGTCATGGACCTGCCGCAATGATTCTAGAAGCATGTTAGAAGCTTTCTAGAGATGTTACTTATCCTACTTGAGAGGTGGATACATGATTTTTTTTGGTGAAAACTAGTTCCACCATGTCTATGTGTAGTGGATTCATATTCATAAGTATGGGAACAAAAATAACATTGTACCCATAGCATATTCTGACAATGTGTAAAGAGCAGTGTAATGACTCGTTTGAGTTCCTGTTTCTACATTGTATGCTTGCATTACCGTTCCTATCCAACAGCCGTGTAAAATCAACATCCACATCTCCTTGGAACAGTCCGACTACTCGCTTGGAGAGCCAGTTATCTTGTCATGTTTGGCTGGAGTGTACACTACATATGTCATTTTAGAGGTATGGCCTACCAGCACTCCTGTCCATGTCACTTAGGTTCACTACTAAACATGCTCAGTGCAAGAGGACATGTCCGAATCCTTAAGTTTCGTGGGAAAAGACGTAGACAAAGATGGGAACCACTTTTACAACGTTCAGAGCAACATCGGCTACGAGGAATGTGGTGAAGATCTCGACAATTCAATAGCCCCGGAATGCTGCCAGCCATGGCAATTGTACCCTATATGTGACATCGTACATTGCAGACAATTCAGCATTGCCGTCTTTGTTTCTTTCCAACCCCGGTTAGAGAGTGTATTGTCCATGGAAGTCCATGATCTGTTCTGTTGAAGACCTCATGTTTGAAATTTTCATCCATTTATGACATGTATGCATTTTCACTCAACATATTTCATGCATCTACAACCTCAAAACATGTTTCCTATAGCATGAGTGCGAACCAACGTATGAATGTGCTCTATTGTTGATCATGAAATCCATTTTCTACCGTCTATATTGTGTTTCCAAAACGTCTTAATACACTTGACAACAGTTCTTGGGGCCAATACTCACCCGTCTATCTTCCGGCATGATGGCACTCTGTCGTTGGCACTTCATCACCTATACAAAGATTAAAAGATGTCTTCACCCACGTCAAGCCAGCGATAAGCCACTATGCTGACCACGTACATTGCACATTACATGTGCCGTCTGAACAAAGTGGCAATTATGAGGTCTAATCTGTGTGCAGTGCATAGTATTGACTATTTGTCCACGTCGGTTGGAAACCAACAAAGTACCAGGGTGACGCCGATGTCCAATTGACGGAAGAACTAACCGTTCGTGCTAGAGGGGGCCATTTACAAGCAGCCGATTTTCCCACTTCTCTGAATATGGGTATACCATCATAAAGTGAAAGTACAGTGGACATTGCATTGTTGAAGAAAGCCACAAGTGTGTAACGTGTTCATGTGCAAACTGGTGGATCTGTCGTTGTTAAATTCTTGACATTTGGATATGGCGTGTTGAACATGCGAAACATGGATATCTCAGCTCTATTGAGAATCCACTGGATGTATGGGCGTGTTGAACACGCTATCGTTTAAAACATCCAAATGCGGGTGGTGAAGAATAGATGCATGTCCATAAAAAAAGACTAGCTTGGGTTTCAGCGGATCAATCCCACACCCATCAAATTCTAGATAAAGCCGCCACATCCACAAACATGAGATTTACCATCAACAATCCAGCATTTTGCTATTTTAAAGAGTAATACGCACAGGTCTTGTGTTAAAAATGACACAATCACGATGTCGACAGTGGATGGGTTTGGCGTCAAAGTGATGACATCATCATTTCCATTGAACACTCCCACACCACTCATTTGAGGGGTTTGTGACTGCTTCAGGGGCAGATTGTGTGGATTTGCACGGAGGGTCCGAGGCTCACCATGCCTTGAAGGGAACCTGCTTTTCCAGCAGGTTCCCACTCATAACAGAAATCCTACATCTTGAATGTAGTCTGGGACAAAGATTGAACGCTCTATGCATGAAGCACAGGGAGGGTTTGCATGTGGGAAAATCCAAAAGGCTAATTTTCTTCGCAATCCCGATCGAGAAATAACTCGTTCTTCGTTCTATGTTTTTACCTGTAAACCTCATGTAATGATGTAGGTTTTCATGTTTTCTGAAAGCTTTACCTGTGCAGCACATGGAAAACTCTAAAGGATAAAAGAGGGTCACCACTCGATTGTAATCTTGTGAGGGAGCACGAATTCCAATCGTATGACCATGAACCTCCTTGTCATCTTGATCAATAATGTATACCGCTGATCGAGGATGGCTAGGGATATCGCATTTTTCAGTGCCAGATATGGGAAAAAATATTTCAAACAATAGATATGGCAGCTACAAGGCTTCAGTCACGTGTACATCAGAGATATTACACCTCTTGGGTTGAGAAGATGCTTAGAAGCTTCCTAGCCTTTCTATCATTGTCGTGACAACACTGGCCAGTGGGCTGGTGTCCTATTATGCATGTAGGTGCATTGAATAGCAAGTTTTGGGCTAGAGAGATGTGTAGGGTCTCATACGTTTGGATAGCCTTCGCACGCAAAGAGATATGACAGCTGAAAATCACGGAGAATAGATACCTGCCATGTCGCATGGCGGGTGACATACGTGGCAATATTAGTTGGTCTTGAAACCGAACACATTGTTTTGGCTGTGACTCTATGCACATTTTTCTGGATGCATACCAGTCTAAACCTTCCAATACAGAGTCTCCAGAAAGACGCAACAATAACACAGGTGCATGAGCCTGACAACGGCTGGTGGACGCAAAGTGCAGAATTTGCAAATCGGGTTCAAATCCAGTCCACCGATAACACTACATAGACTGCTGGGAGTGCCCCAATAAGAACCCGGGATGGCGTGGCAGCTGTTTGGCAGTTTTTGGTGGACGAGGCCACCACCTGACGGTGCTCCGATGCAAACCAGGTCCGCATCATAGATATGCAGAAGCGTGGATATGGTCGAGTGGCTATAGTAAGCTGTACAAACAGATGGGGACGGCTCACATCAAAACATAAGCCTCCGTACCAATTATTACATCCCTGGTCTTGATTCCACCCAACTCGTGAGAATTGCAAGAAGAAATGGATATGTCCACGTGTTTTTGTCACATGAGAATTGTGAAAGAAAAGAGGAAAGTTCTTCATAAAGCTGAGGAGAAAAAGCTAAAACATCGTGAAAAAGCAAACACGGACAACTAGGTGCTTGATTAATACTTAAATTTAATCTAGTTTAATAATAGTGACACTTGTACTTCAGAAATGAAAAAAAAGAGAAACATTATGGATTTTCTCACTAACATTGGAGAAGCACGTGTCATTGTTTGCACCACGTGGTCAAATGTAGATGCTCGAGCTTTGGGGAAATGGAAGGGGGTGAAATGTGGGAGAATATTCGCCTAGTCTTGTGCAACCCACCACGCATGATTAAATTTTTGGGATCTTCTCTGCTTACCGTAGTGATACGGTAAGCAGAGAAGATCACCTATGAAAATTTCATGAATTATGTGATCCTCATATTCTCCCTCTTCTTTATGTACCAAACAATCGGAGGTGATTCCCCCAACGGTTTCCAAGTTTCAGAGTTTAATACTAATTTCTCCCACACTAAGTAGGGGAGTTTAGGTTCTACACTATTGTCGTTGTGTGAAAGCTCAAATGTTTGAGATTGAAAGTCATCAGTTGTGTCGAGTAAGCCCAACAGCCACGGACAACCCTTTGTTGCATAGCCTGTGATTTGATTCCCCATTGGACATCATTTGCACAACATTCACTATTGTTCCAATAAGTGCTAAAGAAAAATCTTTGAGGTGAAAAAACAGTGATAGAAATTTGTGTAGTAAATCTTGCAAGGGTTTGTTTGAATGTGATTATCCCAGTCAATGACGAATTGCGTGGGTGAGCATGGGAGAATGGAAAACAATTATTTGAGGGGATATAGAAATCACTACAGTACTTTATAGGACATTGTTTCCAAAGAAAGACAATAAAAAACAAAGGAGGGCCCAAGTCCAATGTACCCAATGTTTGGAACAGAATCAGCAATCCCACCACTTTCGAGCAATAGATAAGCCATCCTACCACCTGTCGCAGATGACGTACTACTCCTATGCGCAGTGTGTAAGATTAGAGGTTGAGAGCTTGTGGGTGTTTTGCCTATTCAACCATGGTTTTCCATAAATATTGCAAGTAATGCAAGAGATTGTAACATCATGTCTCCTATATTTTTAAACAAAGATTAATCATTGATTAATTACAAGCCTTTGCCATATGAATGTGTCATTGTGGCCAATCTTGTGCTATGCCTCTAAGTTCTTCTTTGTAGTTCCCTCTCATGGAGAAAAATGACTTAACGTATCAATGTCATGAAACAATAGGAAGTTCCGCAATAACTTTGTCTGCACCCTAGCTACTATGTAACTAACAGTAACTCGTCAAAAATCGATCAATGCATGGGCTCGGACCAATCTTTAGTGCTCTGAACTCAACTGATTTTTCAAGTTTGCTTGGCATTTGCACAAAGTTAAATGTAGTAACTGACGCCCTTATCACAAAAATCCATCAAACAATGCACTTCATGACTGGAATATGACTGAGTAGACATAAGTTTGAACTTGTAACAATCACTTCCAAGAACTGATCTTGTAAAGTGATGATGGCATGAAAACCCATTGCACGCATGTACAAATACAGACATTCCCTACTTGTGTACATCACAAGTCTACTCTGGCTAGCAAATCAAACTATCCAGCACCACTTTCTTGAAAGATTCACGACATCATTATGGACTGAGTGACAATCTAAGACTCTAGGTAGCTTTGAAAGGTCAAACTGTCCTTACAAGAGCTGGTGGATTCTCGTTTCATGACTTGACATTTTGCACGAAGGTAGTAAGTTTCCTCAACAATTTTGCATTGCTGTTGATCATAGTATATGCACATTAATGTGGTTGTATGATATGGTTACGTGATATCGTAAACAAATGATATGGATACAAGCACATAAATGGCCAAAGTTTCCCCTGTCTTTATGACTTTTTTCATCCTCACCATCATCCGCGTAAGTTCTCATGGAAGCCAATAGAAGAACCTTTTATAATTCCAAATAAATTCTTCGTTGTGTAGCTTGAAAAAGCAGTTTTCAAGAAACTTTAATCAGTGACCATGTTGGGCATCCCTACAAAGCATTAAATGATACAAATCTTTTTTTATCGATGTCGAATGAAATGCGTGAAGAAAACAACGTGAAATAGATAGGTCTTGATGGATTTGAAAAACATGCGAGAACTTCCTTGACCAAATAACGTGAAAATGATAATATTATGTGCTCATCAGCATATCCTCATTATGAAATTAGTTTGATCATAGCATATGCATGTTTTGGCCATTTTTATGTGCTAATAGCCATATCATGTTCTGTGGGGTCCATGAAGTTGATTGAACAGCTCGTTGTCAATAAGTATGTGTAGTTCTTTAAGCTGTTAATGTTGTTGGGACATTGCAACTCCATGAATTTGTTTTACCAATCTCATTTCCACAAGAATGATGATAATACTTGCTGACAAATGGTAGTAATTGCTCACACATCTCCTTGAGCTATAGCCTCATCTCCTCTAATTGATGGTCAGTCATCTTCTGGTGAGCTTTCACACTGTGATAGTGGCACCGTTCCAACTCAATTGAATGGTTAAGTTCCATTGTGGAGGAATTTTGCATGGAAACGTTTGGGGGAATATTCCCATAGAATCTTGAAAGGCAGTAGCAAAATCCTTTGAAACATCTTCAAACACTGCCGAGGTCAATTTTATTTCATAGGCAAAAGACATAGATGCGAATAATGTCCCCTTTCATTTTAGAACTTCAATTCTATATTCCTCACGTAAGCCCATATCAAGTAACAATGCCTAGTTTCCCTTTGAACAAAGTCTTGTTATCAACTTAAGCATGATTGGCTACTCTATTGCATGTTTCTTGTTCTCATTTTTCATGTCACGTACATCCACCATGGCTTCTTCTAGTGCCAACTTCATCAATGATAATTGGGTGATAAAGTTTTCTTGTCCACGAATGAAGGTTGCAATCAAATGTCTCTCAAATACATTGATTTTACGGATTGTAAAACCTTTTCTTGATCCAGATATGACATATTCTCGTTAAGCGTGTCATATTGATAGTAAACATCCTACAAATGTGCATTAAAAAATACAATGGCTTCCCATTGAAGGGTCATAGCCACTATGGGAATAAATATAGATCCAAAATGCTTGGCCCTCAGAATAGTCCTCCATGGAAAGTGCTTGGATGGAATCGTCATAGGACACAGATGTGAATAGTGTATCTTGGTCCTCATTGCGCGTGGCAGCTCCACCGTGAAAGAGGACCCAACCATCCCCTATAAGTGAATTGCGCGATGAAATTTCAATCGCGCCACTCCTCTTGCTTCCAGTCCAACAAAGGAATACTTTCCAGGCCGGACCCCAAGTGGATTATAGCTCAAGCTTTGACTCAAGAAATCTCAGGCGTGGAGTCTCCCAAGTGCACGATACACAATTAAGGACCATTTTCTGAGTGAAAACTATGTTTACACTGCATTCCTCCCCTTTAAACCATCTCATTTCATCCTTGCTCAAAGTGAATTGATCATTGTGTACGCATTGTACAGATTATGCTGAGGAAACCTCAGACATAACAAACTTTGTTTAAATGTTGTTATGTGCAATATCCTTGCATTGCATTCACGCACAATACGCCACTCGTAAATGGTTGTTTTGGGATTTTTCCACGTTTGACAATGACTAGTTTGAAACACACCACCTCTTTGATTTTGCCATGAAGAGGCAGATACAATCTGCGCATGTTTGACTATGTCGGCATTTCTTCTCTGGAACCCAGTACGAGTCAGTACCATTGGCAAAGTCTAAGCCGTTTGGGATGTACATTGTCAATTATTACTTGCCAGTTTGGAAGATATGATAGAGATTGTTTTCCATGAACTGTGTGGTTTATGTTCAACTGGCTGTCATGGTGACGCTTCCTCCCCCTTTGCAAGGTGCTTCCCTGCGACCAATTAACCAGGCATAATTCATTACTATTGGTTGCACCTGAAGTGGTACTTCCCTGAAACATTGTCAATATGTGAGATTCAACACTTGAAACATGAGTCCTCTTGGTTGCAGCCATGTGTACATGATCACAGGTAAGTGTACCACACCTCTTACAACATATGTGGATTGGTTGGTTGGTTGAACTCAACCAACCTCCACTTAGCCCAAGCAGATCGCATGCTTGCTTGAACTTGGCTTTGGGAGGCACCAAAGCCCTAAGCCATGCTTGCTGAGCCTATGTGTTATCCTTTTCAATGATGGCACTCATCTTTGAGAGAGGCAGAATTGGTCATTTGGCACAAGCAAATCATTGTCTAAGTTATTCTTTGGATTTAAAGTTGCTCCAACCTACACCATAACGTCCCTTGATTTTGTTCAATATTTTTTTATGAATGATCTGACACTTGATTTCGTCCAAGATTAGGCTCTTAATATTGTCAGGGCTGATTCTCCTAAAACTGCCCTCTCCCCACCCCTGATCTTGAGATTTGCCTATGTCCCGTTCAGGTCCTCCGGCTTCAGACTTGGAGCGACCTTTGTCGCGCAGCTCAAAGTCTTGGGGCCCAAACCGGAATAGTTTTTAACCATCCCCGAGGGAGGGAAAGACCGGGCTGCGAAGTGACAAACTCATGCGAGGGTGTCTCAAAAAATCGCGATTGCGCTCTTTTCGTGGCGACTATCGCAAATCGATTTACCGCTATTTTCTTCATCGATAAAAAAATCTATGCCTACATGGCACTCGCATCCTTGAATTTTATTGATAAGATAGTTTTGGAACTAGTTTTTCAGAGGTTTGGCAACTATCTTTTTAACTATCGCTCGTCTTTCGACACCGACGCAATTCGTGCTCATGAACGGCAGCAATGAGGGCATCTCCTTCAGCTGCGAGTGCCTGAATTTTGTGTGCTTGACTCTCGAAGGGAATACTGCACTTCGGCCAACCGAGCCCTGCGGTCCCGGGGCCGAGTCGCACTCAGAGGCCTACGGCATTGGTCCACGTCATTGTTTTACATGTCATTGATTGGAACAGTGGCTAGCAAACGGCAAATGCTGGAAATGGCGGAAGTCAGGGATCCTTTCAAATGGCTGGCCAATCATCGATGAGCTCTACCTCGCAAATCGAGCTCATCGATGATTGGCTCTAACCAATCGATAGATTTAAACGATTCTGGTTCTGGGCCTTGAGTTTTCCAAACTTCACTCGACACGCCAGTTTTGTTTTTTCTTGTGGCAATAGAGACGCCTTGGAGGTGGTCACCCTTTGTACTGGCACCATTACAGTGTGGGCTTACAGCAGTGCTGCGCCCCTTATGGATAAAACCATACCAGCGTAGGTACCCATCAGTTAAAGAACTGTAGGGTTATGTGGGACTTCCTTCCAACTAAGGGAGGTCACCCACTAAACTTCCACCCCCAAGGGTATCTATTCCACTGGTTGTAACCATGTGAAAAAGGGGGTAGAGAGGCTGTTTTTAAGCAGTCTTCTGTAATACCCACCCCCCCATATGATCAGGTTTGTTGTTCCAGATGTGGGCTAGTCATGGGTGGAGGATGGCGACTGGTGGGGTTAATCTTGTGTCGATCTTACATACAGGGGGGTTCATGGTCAGGGAGGTGAGGAAGAGTGTCAGCCTTTTCTTTTGAGCCGAGCTGTGTAAGGCTTGGATATGGGTGTTGATTTGTTGCATAAAGGCCTTGATGATGTGTGAGGCGAGGTAAGCAGTGGGGTTATTTAAAAATTTTCTGTTTTCCAGAGAGATTTGACAACGGTAATTCCATATCTCTGTGAAGAAGGTTGCTTGAAGTAGTTGCCAGATTGTAAAACGGAAGTGATTTAACTCAAATATGAAAGGGTGAGTGCGAGTTTCATTACAGTTGTGAGTCAGACTGTGTAGTAATTTGTTCCCAATTTGAGTAAGTTTTGCACATTCGTGGAAGGCGTGGTTGATTGTCTCTCGGAAAAGATTGCAGAGGGGGCATATTTTAACGAAGGGAGGTGGAAAAAACTTGATACGTTCTCTTACTTGTATACATCTTAGAAGTATCCGGAGTAGTTTGTCCTTGATCTTTGGTGGGAGGATGACGGATTTGATTATTGACGTTGTGGACTGAGTGGTAACGATATTGCCGCACTCTTCGTGCCATTTGTCTTGGTATTCTACTGGTTTGATGGCTTGGTGTAGTAGCATATCATATAGTCTCATTAGCCTTGGCTTACTTTCTTTTATTCTCTAGGATGGTTGTGAAACATTGTTGGCATATCCGAGAAATGTGTTTCCATCCAAATGAACCGGTGTTAGGTGACTTATGTCATGAATTATCATTGCAGATTTATTTGTCTCGGCAATACTCATGTCTTGTTCTACCGACATTGTTTTGATGGTGAACTTGTCTTCATTATGAGTCACGCGATAGATAAAGACGGGAGGTTTGTCTGTGTAACTTGTGAGGCTCCAGTGTTCAAACTTGTCACTTATATCATGTTGCATAACCGATATGCATTCCGTCCACGCACGTGGTAGATTGTTGCGGATCTTTTGAAGGATGAGGAGTTCTGCAGGCGTGAGGTCTTTAGGGTTGAGTGGGGTGAAGTGTTTTGTGTAAAGGTTTCCTTCTTCTGGGAAAAGATGCTTCACTTGAACTTCTTTTTCATAGAGAAAAAATTCTCTGTGATCTACCCCGAATGGCATGCCGTTTGGTTTTGTTAGAAATCTGTTGAAGGCTAGATATTCTTCTAGTATTTCGTGCCTGATAGGTGTTGGTGGTAGAATGACAGGGTTGGTTTTGAGGAAGTTGCCAAGGTTGGTGAACCATCTTGAGCGCTGCACCTTTTTGTTGCGTAGAATCGCAGGATGAGAAAGAAAGAAGTGGCCTTGCTTCCTGAAACTCTGTGACATACATGTGACTGATTTCCAGAGATCCGGGGATGGGCAAAGTAGTTTGTATACCCTTTGTGCACTTTGGGCTACAATGAGTATCTGTGGACATAGCATCCCGAGGCCCCCTTCAGATTGTGGGGTGATGGCTAGATTTTTGTTGACAAAACGGAGCTTTCCGTCCTTTTTTGTGCCAGATAGGTAGTTGAAAAAGGAGTTTGTCAATTGTGTTGAAACGTCTGGGGGGGGGTGGGCAGACATCTGATCTGTAAAGGTATTTGGCTGTGAGGTAGACATTGATGATTAGGATTCTTGTTAGTAGAGGAAGATGGAACTTCCTCCATATTTCGATGGCTTATAGTATTTGATTATTGATTGTCATC
>SZWC01008844.1:49132-66720 GCA_023375785.1 Penium margaritaceum
GAGAGAGAGAGAGAGAGAGAGAGAGAGAGAGAGAGACTTCATTATCAAGTGTTAGGTGGGGGAAAATGCATCTATGTTTTTATTTTGAGGGGATGCATGTGAATTTTCAGGTGATTTCATGTGGGCATGTTTGTGGGGCTGCATCCATGTTGTGGAGGAGGCAAAGTGTGCGCATTCTTAGAATTGTATGTGTGCTTGTTTGGGGTTTTATATGCTTGCAAGATGAAATGTTGGGTTTGGATCTTTGTAGCAAGTCTAAGAGTTGGAAAGTGGGTGTGTGAATGAATTGGAGTTTGAATTTCAATGGGTAATCTTTGTTTGTGGGATAGTATGTACATGAATGCGTGTGGGTGGACATGAAGAGGGCGGTATCAAGGAAGTTGCTAATTGTGTTGTGTATAAGTGTGGAGGGAATCATCGGGTGTGGATACAAAAAAATGCTTATGATATACATATGAAATCTCATGGGTAAGCCTTGGATTCATGATAGAGATGGTGGGATTCAAGAAATTGAACAATACAAATGCTCACTTACAACCTCTCGGGCAATTTTCGCATTTTTAGTGGAGCTCTGAAGTTGGAATGAACTATTGGCATGGACATGGTGTTTACCCAGTTATCGTTGAATCTTTATCTTGGATTATGTCCCCGCTCTCTTCTGCGTGGGAATCATTGACGTGGATTGTTTGCAAGGTGCATGCAAGATGGCCAAACTCATGACAGATATGGCCACTTTTTTATGACTTCCGTTGTTTGTGAGGGATGAATGAAGTTGTTTTGCATCTTCAACGTACATTGAAGCTTCATCTTCCCTAATTTACACAACCCATAGGAAGGACACATGTTAGTTAAATCCACTCCGGATGGATTTTGACTCGTCAGTGGAGGATGAATTCAATGATTGCAAAGAGGTTCCGTGATTTGATGTCACCAATCACATGTTTCCGCTCACAAAGAAGTCTTAGATTCAATTCATCAAGCTGATCATGACAAGATGGTCGACTATTTGAAACCATGGAGAATCCTAGCGAATGCACCAGAGTTGCTAGGAATGAAGGAATGGGCGTAAAAAACTACGGGTTCACTTTTGTATAATTCATTCATGCATAACTGAAGCATAAGTTAGTGACCTTCAAGTACCTGTGATTTCCCTTATAAGATCTGAACATGAAACTTCAACGATAAAAGGGCTCAACCATGTTGTGTTGGGCAGAATTACAATATACCCCTCCATTTGGAGAAAGAGCATGATTCTCTCCTACCTCGGAACAATAAGCCTCATTCGTCCCTACAGCCAAACAATAATCCTGATTTGGCCTTGCCTCACAACACTAAGCCTCATTTGTCCCTTGTACGCAGACGTGAGGTTTAGAAAAATAAACAATGTACCTCCCGCATTTGTTGAAATATAGCATGTCGACATTGCTTGCCATGCGGCGTCGACATGTTGGCATTACTCTATTTTTTACCCAACAATAACAAACCCATTTATGGAGTGGGTTGTGATTATTCAGAGGTGGTTTGAAAAGATTTTGTATGGGGGGTCTGAGACTCCCCGTGCTTTGAAAGAAAACCTGTTGAGCCCTGGTACCGCAGGGCCCTGCAATTGTCCACACAAAAATAAGACCCTACAACACCGGGTGTAATGAGGGGGTGGGTTTGTCTATAGTTTTGTACGTCAAAGGAGGGCATACAGTTAAAACAAATGTAATAGACAACGGATGGGGATTTTTTTACTCCCCATTACTGGAGCGGGGATTCCAGCCAACATTCGTCTACCAAAATCCTGGTGAAGTCGCCCCCTTCCCGCCTCCCGCCAGTCCACTTGCTGTTACGCCGAGCGAAACATGGATGGTTCACAGGGATCAGGTATAGGACAGAAGACAACTTGGGACAAATGGAGAATCTGTATCAAGTTGTAAATGTAAAGATGAAATGTATCAAGTGTGTCGAGCACATACATACAATGCCAAGAATGAGAATGAGGCATAAGTCGGGGCAACGGTGTTTAGGACGAGCGACGCATGCGAGGTTGGGCTGTGAGTGGTGGATTCAAGAAGCTCCGCCAAGAAGTCAGTGGGATTCAATAAAAGCTTGACGCTTACAAAAGTCGAGCGCCATCAAGAAGTCGACCAAATGATATGGAAACATCGATATGGTTCACGACACTTGTGTTTGACCATTCTGGAAGGTGGTCGAAGTTGTCAAAAACTTCAGGAATGGAACACCGAAGGTCTGGGCAGTCGGCATAAATGCCCTTGGGCAAATGGCGTAGACATCTTCAAGTCTCCACAAGGTGGCACATGAATACAAGAATAGAAATGCCCACTTGCCGGTTCTAGGGACTTGTGTACATCAGGGACGAAACACTTCACCCCCCTTTTAACCATGACATCCTGGTGCGCTAGCAGACATTGGCCAATGATGGTGAAAGTAGCCATTGATCAGAAGATCGACGTCTTGGAGGTTTTTGTAGGGTTCCAATCTGCTGTGCACGGCGTTGTAGCCGTGCCACTTGACCAGATACTCGGGCGTTTTCCCACAATGTCGGTGTCTGGGGATATCTTCAATCACGTACTCCGTATCCGCGTCCACTTGTACAGGTGGCGGAGGTGCGATATCTCTGCTAAGGAAGCTCTGGCTGGGGTCCCGTTAGTGCTTCATCTTGCTAATGTAGAAGACATGATGGATCGTCATGTTGTCAGGGAGGCGATCCCAAGAGACAACTCGGATGTGCATTCGCTCGATCTCAAACGGCCCCAACTAGTGAGGTTTGAGTTTTGCAAAGTCCTGTCCTCCGAGTCTGATGTTTCCTGGACACGTCTTTGCTGAACATGTCTTTACTGTGCACGTCTTTGGTGCAATGTCGGTCGACTTCCCGCTTCATAGCTGCTTGTGTCTTTGCAAGGATTCACCGTGTTTCCTCCTAGATGCTCGTAAAGTCCCAGCGGTGTATATCAACCGGGTGAATGTTACTCTCACTCTGCAACTCAATCGGTGTGGCAAGAAGCTTTGTGTACACCATCTCCAAAGGCATTCTACCCGTTGCGATGGACGTGTCAGATTTGTATGCAAGTTTGACGGTCGGTAGTTTTGTTGCCCAATCAGTGTCGTGTGGTTCGCTTAAAGTTCAGAGGAGTTGTTCAAGCATTTGGTTAGTTTGCTTGGTTTGCCCGTCGGTCTAAGGATGGAACGCTGTCAATAGCTCGATTTGACTGTCGTAGTGTGTCATCAACCCTCACCAAAAACGGCTGGAGAAGCGGCCGTCTCGGTTTTTCATGATGGTACGCAACACTCTGTGTCGATGTATGATGTGATTTAGAAAAAAAACTGTGTTTTCCCTTATCCGGTGACCTTGGTAATTGACGGGATGAGGTGGGATATCTTATAGAATCTTTCCACCATGATGAGGATGGGGTCGCACCCCTCGTGGGTGGTGGGTAGTCTCGTCACGAAGTCCATGCCGATGTTGGCCCATGGTTCCGTCGGAACAAGTAGGGGTTGGAGTAGACCCGATGGTTGCGTGTGACGAGATTTTTGTCTCTGGCAGGTGTCACATGATTTGCAAAAGGCCACCATGTTGATCTGCATCTTGTCCCATCAAAAGTGTTTTTCTAGCTGCTTCAGCGTCTTATCCTCGCCGAAGTGGCCACCTGGACAAGTGTCATGGCACTCTTGCAATAGCCTTCATTGTAACTCCTTGTTTGGAGGAACGAGCACCAGGCGAATGAATCGTCGTCACCAGGAGGGGTTATCAAACCAAAACTTGGTTTTGTCGTACCCGCCAAAGTCCTCGTAACCGTTTGCACATAGTGCCATGAGGTACAGATCTCGTTCCACGAGCAATATGTTGATCGATTCCGTCAAGTCCAGTCATCGACTTTGGGCATCCGCCGGATTTGTTCTTCCAGGGCAATACTCGATGTCGTAGTTGAGGTGGGACTCTATGAACTCCATCAATCGAGCTTGTTGACGGCTTAGATTGGACCAAATCTTTAGATATTTAAGGGTGTGATGGTTGGTGCGGATGATGCATCGCTGACATTCCAGATAGCAGCCCCATGTTTTGAACACTTGCATGACTGCAAGCATATATTTTTTGTGCACCGCATAGTTCAACACTGTCTGGCATAGCTTTCTTGACATAAATGCAACCGGCTGTTCTCCACCGCCGTTGTCTTGGAGGAGAATGGCTCCGATGGCTCAATCGGACGGGTCGGTGGCCATGACGTAGTCTACCCTTGGATTTGCCAATCGTAACTCTGGCACCAAGGTCAGAGCATTTCTTAAAGATGTTAATGCTTCTTGTTTTTCTCCCAAATTCCACTAAGTGGATTTCTGGGTGAGATTGGAGAAAGGCGCTGCAATCGGGCATAATCCTTTGCAAATCAACGGTTGTAGTTAACAAAGCCAAAAAAATCTACACGTCTTGAAAATTTGTGAGTGTTGGCTAATAAGCAATCGCCTCCACTTTTTTTGAGTCCATGGTCATCCGTCCGCCGCCAATGATGTGGCCCTCAAACTCAATCGAAGGACGACCAGAGTTGTACTTTAAGAGTTTTCTGAAAAACTTCTTTCTTTCTAAAACCTCAAGAACGTTTTGGAGATGTCCATTATGCTCCCCTGGGGTGCGGCAGTTCACCAAGATGTCGTTGAGATACACAACAACAACGTCGTCGAGTCACGGGTGAAAAATGATGTTCATTTGCTGCCATAAATGTTGTAGGGGAATTTGTGAGTCCAAACTGCATAACCATGAACTCAAAGTGCATGTTTCTGGTGTAAAATGATGTCTTCTTGATGTCCTTATCAGATACACATATCTCATGAAACCACTGCATAGGTCGAGTTTGCTCAAAATGCGGGCAGCACGAAGCTGGTCAATTTTTTTTCTGCTTTTAAGAGGATGTTGCGGTCATTGATGGTGATTTCAATCAAAATTCGGTAGTCCACGTACATCCACATTTCTCCTGATTTCTTTTTCATGAAAAGCATGGATATTGTATAGGGTGACTTGGAGGGTCGAATAAATTCTTGACCGAGCATCTAATTCAGCTACTTCTTGAATTCAACGAGCTCATGGTTGCTCATCCGATAGGTTCCTTTCACGGACGGTCTGGTGCCTGGATTTAGGTCTACGTAATGGTCGATGTTGTGTTGCGGTTATTCTTTGGGTAGCTTGTTCGGGAAAGCCCCCTTCAAAATCCTCAATGAGGTCCGTGAACTCCCTCTGCACTCTTACAGACGTCTCGTGTTCCGATGTTGCTGACGTACCTTCAAAAGTTGTAACTTCTTCTGCTTCCCTTGCTTTGACGTGGACTAAAAACGCTTGAGCTCCGTGCCTCCGGTACCGCTTGGCCATGTCCATAAATATCGGTCGGCTTTTTATGTCTGTAATAACTTCCTCTACTGCTTCCACCTCCGATGCCTCCCCTAACCGCCGCTGTGTCGTGGGTTGCTCGACCAGAGGCAAATGATGCTTTCTGCCATTAATTCTTACGTAGACTGCTCCACCACTTCAATCGATATCTGGGTTGTGTCGGTACAAGAGATATCGCCCGAGGATGATTTGTGGTCGCTCATTGGATAATTCCTCCAGACCATTACATCACGCGGATTTCCAATATGCGGCCGGAGTTGTTCGCAAAGTCGGCGAATCTACAACCATTCGTTAATGGTTTTTCCTTCAAACAATCCATGTTTGATCTACAAACCCAGCCTCCAAACCATGTCATTGCTGAAGAAACTGTGAGAAACTCCTACATCTAGTAGTACCGGTACCGTTTTGTGACTTTTGCAATCTCTCAATTGCACTCGTAGCACTATTGCCGGTTGGTCATCCTCGTATCCCTCGTCAAACTTTGTGATATCTCAAACCCTTGTCTGTGGGAATATGAGCCACTTAAATGAGCAATCGGTCGATGCATGTATTTTTGACCGGACATCAGCCCCACCATCTACTCCTGTCCTTTGCAGTTTCCAGACCGCTCACTCGTTTTCTACAACTTCTCCCCCCTTTTGGCTTGCTCTTACAGCACGATTTTTCAGAAGTCCAATAGATCCATGGATTGCGTTGATTGACGGCGTCGATCTCCATCAAAGACGAGGTTTCCAACGACTGCAACTTTATTCTACCACAATAGGGATTGCAACTTTAGGGTCGCCGCTGTTGGATTCCTACATCCGAGCGTGTTAGTCGACGCTATCGATGTGGTCGGCTGCTACGATCATTCATGGATGGTTGTCTTGGATGCCGAAATGGCGATTGCTGTCCGAACATCCTGCTTCAGGCCATTGTTTTTGTAGAAACACAATTCTTAGGGGCCGAGGTCACTGCCGGTGATGATTTCACAAAAACACCGAGTCTACTCCGTCATGTTGGATTGCTGACGTAGGCGTTGGAGTCTACACAGTGCATTGGACTTCTCATTCAGCTCCCAATAGCGAACGAGGGTAGCGCATGAAAAGTCCCTCCATGTCTGGGGTGGCGTAAGAGAGCCGTGCCACGTCGGATTGATCTACTCGAGAGGTAATACGCCTCTGGTCGATGATGTCAGAGCGTTCGCGAGTGCCGTTGATGCAGCTCCTCTAGTCTCCTGCTGTCTACGGATGGTCTTTAGATCAGACCACCAACTCAAGGCCGTGCCACGCAAAAGCGAGGGCAGGAGATCAATTTTTGTTTTTGTTTTTTACCCCAGCAATGATGAAATACACCTCCAAACTCCTTAGCCACATCCTGACCGTTGATCCCTTGGATTTTGTGGGTATGAAAAAACTCAAGAAGTGCAGGTCGAATCTAGGGTTCACTTAACAGTTGCAAATTTCTCTCAGTGTGCACTGTGTAGCGGGAGGGCCGGTTCGGCCCTCCCTCCTCGCTGAAGCGAGGGGTGGTTGCGCACCACCCCTCGCGTCAGCGAGGGCTGGCCGGCGGCCAGCAATTCGCTGGCCGTCGGCCAGCTCGCTGCCGGCCGGCTGGACGGCCGGCGGCCGGCCAATCAACCGGTCGGCCACCGGCCGGCCAGCCGCCAGCCGCCGATCGCGGCCTCAGCCCGATCGGCGGCTGAGGGGCCATGAGGGCCTCGAGAGCGAGGCCTCGTGGCCTCGTGCCCTTGCCCCCCCTCGCCCTCCTTGCAAACGAGCAAGAGAGGACGAGGGACAGGGAGAGCGAGGGTGAGGTCGAAAATAGCTGGCGCAAAATCCCTAGCGTGCCTTGCACGTGACGATTTCGCGCCAAAACGACAAAACGTAAATCGATGTTTGTTTACGACAAAATTTTACATAAAACAAACAAAATAACTCGTGCGAACACACGAGTTTGAGGTAAAAACCCCTGATTTGGGTCCCCAAACCAGGGGTTTGGTTAAAAACGGAAATGGGCCTCCGGAGACTCGGAATATTCGAGTCTCCTTGCTCTGGGTCGTTGATGAAGATTGCCCGTCAGTCTTGCGAAGGGGGTAAGCCCCTGACGCGGACTGAGAACGCCATTCTGCGAACTCCAACGACGACTTCAGAGCAGGAACTAGAGATTCGACCAGTTACAGTGGTTCTCAGAGCCAGACAACCCTCGCGACTAAGGGTTCGACGGGAACGGCGGCTATGTCACATACAAAACGCCGCCGGCAGCTGCAAGCAGCAGCAGAAATGCCAGAAGGGACTACGGCATCCATACTTCATGGATTGAAGCGCCGTAAAGTGCATTGTAGAGCTGGAAAAAAATTCTACTTGGTGGAGCCACTTCCTTCCAGCCTCTCCATACTTCCAGGGGGCTAGGAGGATTTTTGTGGGGCGGGTTGGGGGAGTTCCCACCTCTAAAACCACAAAATCCTCCTCATTTTCAAGGCTCCTTCAAACCTCCTTCATCCAAAGATTGGGACAGCGCCCCTCCCCAAGCTGAGGGACTCTCACGGCCTGAGAGCACCCTTAAAAGAAGGAGGTTGACACCTTGGAGATTTTTGACGGCTCGCCAACGCCGTCGGCTCAAGGGAGACTCCGGCCGAGAACGCGAGAGGCGTCAAGAAGCGTGAAGAGAAGACCAAGGAAGACAAGAAGACAAGAGGAAGAGAAGAAGTTGGAAGAGAGAGTGGAAGACTCGCTAGGAATTGTTAAAATTCCTCTTCTCATTGTTTACTCTTGTTTTGTGAGCGGCACTCACATTCCTCCTCGTTCTATTATCTTGTAATCTTCTGTTTTCCTAGGTACTAGTCATTGCCAATCGCCGTGAGTCACGGCTTAGGAAGTCTAGTTCCAAAAACCACAAACTTGTGCCGACGTGGCGGCCTAGGAAAATAGAAATTGAAATTATAATTGCCTCACCGATCGTGAGAGCAAAGAGATTGTAGGAGGCGATTCCTCCATTTAAGTTGTGGGGTGATCCTCACAACGACCTTCACGTGCTAGTTGCACGAACGACGAGATGGCAAGCGCCGGACCGTCCAAGACAAACAAGGGCAAGGTGGTGATGGCCTCACCACGAGCTCTTGGCGGACTCCAAATTTTGGGAGCCGCCGCTGCGAGCACGGTTGCCAACCCAAAGGCAACCGTACCGCCAAGGGCAACCCTACCGCCGAAGGCAACCAACGCCAACCTCGGCGATACCGATCAGCGTGCGGAGGCCAAAAAGGTGCTCGACGAGCACGTCGATGCGCACGTGGGCGACCCCCACGCGATGAACGATGTGATGGAGGAGGATCTCCCAGGGGGATACCCCGACAAAGAGCACGACGTCGACAATGGCGAATGCGACCAGGATGGCGACCATCGCCATCGTCGTGCGACAAACTCGAGTCGATTGCTCGAGAAGGGCAAGACGCCCGCCGCATCGCCTGAAGCTACCGACGACAACGAGACTTCCGAGAGCAGCAAGGGCGTTGAAAGCAGCCACACGGGAAGTTCCCGTGAGAATGAGCCGGACTACGTCGCCGCGAAGGCAATTCGCGATGACTGTCGTAGGCTTGCGGAGTTTGCTGCCGAGGCCGCAGGCCGACTCAAGATCACCACCGATGGTGGAGATACGGCACCACTCGAAGGAATGGGGGCAGACCCTCCTTCCTACAATGCTGCCGCAATGGGGCAAGGCAGCGCCCACTCGAGCGTCGTCGCTGACGACAGCCTCCTCCAAAAGGTGGGACTCCTTGGAGGCGTGTACGCAAACCGTACCCTCTTGCAATGGATAAGGGTGCACAGACAATGCGAGGCCCTGGAGGCTATCGCTGATGCTCTGACGACATCAGAGCTCAAGTTCGCGTTCGCAAACCTGCTAGCCCACGTTGGGTAGAGCATCACAGACCTTGATCGTGATTGCCAGCTGCAGCGCTTGGCCGCCCATAAGGCAAGCCGTCATTGCAACGACCTCGCCAAGGTGTTGCAGAGCGTGACCTAGGTGCGGATGCAACAGCAAGTGCAGCATGCCGCAGCTGTCAATGCCACTTCCGATGGCAGCGACGAGATGCCTACCTCGACAACTTCAGGGCCGGCCATGAACACGTCCTTCCTCCACAGTGTGGAGATCTTCCAGAAGGGCGTGAAGCTGACCGAATGACTGAATGGCATGGAGCACGTTCTACGTGTCCACAAGGGACCACTCGGCCAGTGGGGTGACCTTGCCACAATGCGGCTTGAAGACAAACTCTTCAAGTATGTGGTCAAGGAGTGGACTGCGTAGCAACCGCACCTCGAGTAGCAGCCCATGCCGTGGGAGGCCTTCTGCGCGATCATGCGCAAGAAGTACACCCAACGTGAGGAGGCGCAGCGCGCCTTCCACAAGATCAAGGACTTCAGGTAGCTGGGCATCTCGCACGAATCCTACTTGAGCGAGTTTGCCGCACTCGTGGAAGAAGTCGAAAGCTTCACTGAGGGTGATGGGACTCAGGCCTTCAAGTACCCGGAGTGCATGCTGCTGGAGTACTTGCGTGATGGTCTCATCAGCGAGAAGCTGAAGGACAAGACCACCACAACAGCCACTGGCCAAGCTTGGACAAGCTGGAGGGCATTGCGCAACTACATGAGCAAAGTGTATTCGGCGAACCCGAAGCACTACTCTGATGCACGCCCGAAAGCACGTGCACAACAAGGCCGCGACATGCGGATGGATGCTGCAGGGGCTGGTGGGTCATCTGGACAGCGAGGTGGGGCCAAGGGCAAGCAACCTGCAAACCCTCCAGCCAAGAAGGCTGGTGGATACAAGGGCGCCAACAACAAGCGCAGCAGCGAGAATGACGAGCTACAGGCGGCGTGTGAGCGTCACAACACATCCTTCTGCGAAGGGCTCTACCACAACTGCATGCAGCCGGGCCACTTTAGGGCTCAGTGCCCTTAGGCTGCTGGGGGAGGACAAGATGCCGCGGCGTTAGCTGCAGTAGTAGCACCTCGTAGGGATGGTGCAGCAGGAGGCCGCGGACAGGGCCGTGGACAGGGTCGCGGTCGTGGCAATGGGTCCGGCCGTAGTAACGGACACAGCCGTGGGGCGGGTTTTCCCCACCCCTGAGTGATGTCAATGGGGACCCCTCAGGGGTAAAACTGGATCACGAGTATAGGTTCATGTTTTTAGATGAGGATGTTAAGCAATTTGAGTTTTTGACGAGTTCAAATTTCTCTGTTGTCTTTTCTCCTCTTGTTGAACCACATTCTATACTTGCTCACCGACATTGCCCACTAAACCTTACATCCCCGGTCCCGATGCATGATCGTACATGCTTAGTGGTGGCGACACCAACCACTGTGCAAGAGTTGTGTGACACAGTTACTGAAGCAAACACCCTCAAAGCAATGAGTTCAATCACATTTGCAGTACCCTCAGTCGATGATTTCGACCCAGTCAAATTAGAGACTGGAAGGTGCTAGCCGAATTCACACGTACCCACAAGATGTGGACTCGAGTGGGTGAATCATGGGAGTTGCAACGTCCGTTGTACAGATTCTGTGTTTATCACAAACTCGGCTTGTCGTCGTTGAGTCTGTTCACTCGGAAGAGAGGAGGCAACATGATGATGCAGTTCAAAGGACACCTAGCTGGTGCTCCCGTGAACGCACTTGTTGAAAGTGGAGGAGACGACTCTTTTGTTAGCTTTGGCTTTACCCGATAGGTTGGCCTGAAGTACGAGCCATCAAATGGCCCAGTTGTTGTCAGCGACAACCGTACGGTACCCGTAATCGGTACTTCTAAAGCAAAAATTTGTATTCAAGGGTACACATAGAGTGTCACGTTGAAGGTACTCAACCTTCTTGACCCGTTTGACGTGCTGCTAGGCGATCCCGGGCTCCGTGACAAAAAGGCTCTAATGTGTTTTGAATCAAAGCGTTTGATCCTCCAAAAAGGACAACGCCGCTTTACGTTGATTCCGAGTACGGAATTATCACCAACCCGACTCAAAGTCCATGCCAGCTTGTCTGCTATGCAGGTCAAGAGACGTATTCGACAAGGTTGTCGATACTTCTTGGCTCAGTTGCAGAAAGTGGAGGACGACATGACAAAAGACACGCCAGAAGAGATCGGATCTCTATTGGCGTAGTTATCGGATGTATTCCAAGACCCACCGGTTGTGCTTCCACCAGAAAGACACATGGGCTACACGATTCCGCTGCAACCGGAGGCGACTCCTCCATTCAGACCCATGTATTGCCTTAGTCCAACAGAAAGGTGAGAGGCCACACGACAAATCAAAGAGTACCTTGCAAAAGGATGGATCGAGCCCAGTAGCTCGCCGTACGGTGCGCCGATCCTTTTTGTGAACAAAAAGGATGGCAGTTTACGCATGTGCGTGGATTACCGGGCGTTGAATAAGCTGACGGTGAAAAATGGATTCGCCTTACCGTGGATTGAGGACCTTTTTGACCAACTCCAAGGCGCAAAAGTATCTTTGTCCTTGGATTTGTCTCAAGGGTGCCATCAAATCCGCATCATGGAAGATGATGTGCCCAAAACCACGTTTCGAACGCACATGGGACACTATCAGTTCCGAGTGTTATGCTTCGGGCGTACAAATGCCCTGGCAACCTTCCAAGGAGAAATGAACCGAACGTTCGCCAAGCAACTCGGGCAGTTTGTCTTGGTTTACCTGGATGACATCGTGGTTTTCTCCACATCAATTGAAGAGCACATAGAACATCTGTGCGAAGTTCTCGCAATCCTTCGGGAACAGAAGATTATGCAAAAGTGAGCAAGTGCAAGTTTTCACAAGATGAGCTCGAATACCTTGGACACATCGTCGGCAAAGATGGCATCCGTGTCGACCCACAAAAAGTCCAAGCCATTGTGGACTGGCCACGCCCCGAAAATGTTGTGCACATTCGGTCTTTCCTTGGCCTTGCAAATTATTTTCGACGGTTTATGCAAGGGTATTCGACCCTGGTCGCATCGCTAACCAGGCTCACGCGAAAAGACGTGTGTTGGGAATGGACACTTGATTGCGAGAACGCATTTCTCAAATTCAAAAGGCTTCTATCCATGGCGCCCGTCCTAGCTCTTCTAGATCCATCGCAACCGTGGGAGGTTCGATGTGATGCGTTGGTAGTAGGACTTGAAGTCGTCCTCATGCAGAACGGTCACCCAGTTGCGTATGAGAGCCGGAAGCTCATCCCCGTGCAAACGCGGTACACGACTAGGGATCAAGAGCTCCTTGCGGTAGTACACGCTTTCAAGATGTGGTCTTGCTACCTCGAGGGTGCTGAAGGGAATGTGACGGTCATGACTGACCATAATCCATTGGTGTTTTTCCAAATGCAACCAAACCTGTCAAGACGGCAGGCGCGTTGGAGTGAATACATGAGTCGATTCTCGTTCACATGGGAATATCGGCCAGGACGCATCAATGTGGCCGATCCACTAAGCCGACATCCTGTGGAAATCAAAGCAACCAGCGAGGTCGGGGGGTGTTTTATGGCCATTGCAACAGCAATAGTAGAACCACCAGATCCCCCTGTACCTCTACGACAACCACCACGAGAGATTATCAATTACAACGGTTTTGTAAACAGGATCCGGATGGGATACTGTGTGGATTCTTGGTTTCAAGACTCTCGAAATCTAGACAAGTATGGCTTGGTGGAGGGCGTAGGAATCTTCTGGCACGGAGAACAAGTTGTTGTGCCAAACTCGGGAGACCTTCGAGCAAATGTTATCTCCCAGTTCCACGACCCG
Organism: Penium margaritaceum; assembly: GCA_023375785.1. Classification (NCBI taxonomy): domain Eukaryota; kingdom Viridiplantae; phylum Streptophyta; class Zygnematophyceae; order Desmidiales; family Peniaceae; genus Penium; species Penium margaritaceum. The sequence continues at coordinate 62,268 of SZWC01008844.1, forward strand.
CCGTTAGCAGGTCATGTGGGACCCCGAAAGACCGGACAGGCACTCTTGGACCACTATTGGAAGCCAGGATGGAGTGTTGATGTCCGTAAATATTGCATGACATGCGACCCACGTCTTCGGAATAAGGCTAGCAACAAGAAGCATGTTGGACTCCTCCAACAGCTTCCCATTCTTGGGACTCCATGGGAGTGCGTTCGCATGGACTTCATTACTGGTCTTCCGGACACGCCCCGTCGCCATGATGCAATACTAGTGGTTGTGGATCTTTTCACGAAGATGACACACATCATTCCTACAACCACTGACGTGAACGTAAAGGAGACCGCTTGTCTCTTCTTTAAGGGTGTCGTAAAGTACCACGGCTTACCGTTGCGCATAATCTCCGATCGAGATTGAAACTTTGCTAGTAAGTTCTGGTAAAAGATGCACGAGTACTTCGGCTGTGAGTCGCAAATGTCGACAGTATTTCACCCTCAAACTGACGGACAAACAGAACGCATGAATTGCACTTTAGAGCAGATGCTCCGCATGTATGTGGACCCTGCCATGCATGATTGGGACGAATTCCTAGCACCGGCAGAGTTTGCGTTGAACAACTCGGTGAACGAGTCCACACAGTTCACACCGTTCGTGTTGGACAGTGGTCGGCATCCAGTGGTACCCTTTTCATTGGTGAAGAGTGGGAGTACAGGAGGGCAGGTTCCTTTCGCTCAAGCCTTTGCCGAGCGCATCGACTCCTTGTTACACGAGGCGAAGGGTCACCTTCAAGCAGCTCGGCAACGACAAAAGGCATATGCCGACAAAGGTCGCCGGGAGGTCTCGTTTGACATCGGTGACAAAGTGTTGCTTAGCACTAAAAACCTTCGGCTGAAGTCGTCAGGGGCAAGAAAACTTCTACCAAAGTGGATTGGGCCGTTTCCCATTGTCGCACGCATCGGGCCAGTGACATACCGATTGCTACTTTCGTCGAGTATGAAGATACACGACGTGTTTCATGTGAGCCTGCAGGCTCCATACACGGCAGAATGAACCGTTAAGCCACCGCCAGCAGTCCTGGCTGCCGACAGCCAATACGAGGTCCTTCGCCTACTCCAGCACCGAGAGCGTAATCTTCGGTCGCGCGTTGTCAGGGAGTACCTCGTTCATTGGGCCGGTTGTGGACCTAAACATGATTCATGGGAGCTCGAATCTCGTTTGCCCACAGGGGTGGTCAACGAGTACTGGAGCGAGCTTGCAGCTCGCACAGATTGACGCGTGGCAGGAGGTACCACCTGAACGCGGAAAAAGTGAACAACGTTCCCACAGGGCAGCATTCATGGATAGCGACCATAGGAGGTTGGGGACGCCCAACATGGTTGTCGCGTGGACGTTCCAGTCTAAAGGGGGCAGGCTGCTAGCCGTGCTGACCTACAAGCTGCAGCTTAGGTCTAAGTACCATGCACGTGTTCATGTTTAGCTGGTGATTGAAACAATTAGTTTTCTTTCACAATGTTGATGACTCATTGACTGACAATCCTACTTGTTGTTCATGAACCAGGACGGTTCATAATAAGTCGGGAGGAATGAAGCGAGGGGTGGTTGCGCACCACCCTTCGCGTCAGCGAGGGCTGGCCGGCGGCCAGCAATTCGCTGACCGTCGGCCAGCTCGTTGCCGGCCGGCTGGACGGCAGGCGGCCGGCCAAGCAACCGGCCGGCCACCGGCCGGCCAGCCGCCAGCCGCCGACCGCGGCCTCAGCCCGATCAGCGGTTGAGGGGCCACGAGGGCCGCGAGGGCGAGGCCTCGTGGCCTCATGCCCTCGCCCCCCTCGCCCTCCTTGCATACGAGCAAGAGAGGACGAGGGATAGGGGGAGCGAGGGTGAGGTCGAAAATAGCTGGAGCAAAATCGCCAGCGTGCCTTGCATGCGACGATTTCGTGCCAAAATGACAAAACGTAAATCGAAGTTTGTTTACGACGAAATTCAACATAAAACAAACAAAATAACTCGTGCGAACACACGAGTTCGAGGTAAAAACCCCCGATGTGGGTCCCAAAACCAAAGGTTTGGTTAAAAAACGGAAATGGGCCTCTGGAGACTCGAAGTATTCGAGTCTCCCTGCTCTGGGTCGTTGGTGACGATTGCCCCTCAGTCTTGCGAAGGGGGTAAGCCCCTGACGCGGACTGAGAACGCCATTTTGCGAACTCCGACGACAACTTCAGAGCAGGAGCTGGAGACTCGACCCGTTACACATTGCTTCACACGCACGAGAAACTCGAAGCTCCTCCATCACCGCGTTGAGTTGTTGGAGCAAATGGGTGTTCAGGCTCTCAAGTCTGGACAATTTTTGGTACACGTCTTCGATGATTCAAGTTTGTATGCCGATGCCTCCCCCTACGCCAAGTGTCGTCCCAACAGGCAGCGGCATAGGTGAAGGGTTCGCGAAGCCATCTGCCATTGGGTTCGTCGTCGGGTTTGTCGGTGTTGCGCCATTCGCCGCGAAGGTTGCTACTGGTGTCTGGTTTGCCAAAAGAGCGTCGTTGTTTGCATGCTGTGCTTCTGCCATTGGCAGAGTACTTTTTGGGGACTACTGCTCGTCGCCGGTTACGCTCGCTCCCTTCACCGTTATCGTCGCAAAGTTTGCGATCTTCTGAACGATGGAGATGCTCTCAGAACTCGTGCAAGGTTGTCGCCAGGTAGTCAAAGGGTCCGTTGCCCCTCCAACGCCGCTACGCTTTTGTACGAAGTGGTACGCCAACCAAAACGTAGGTGGTTCAGATGGATGAGGTGCGGGACAAAAGACGATTCGTGTGCTTGGGACAAATGGTGTATTTGTGTTGTGCCAGAAGTGTACTTCGATGACACTCATCGAGTATGTCAAGCACACATCGATAATGCCAAGAATGAGAATGAGGCATGAGTCGGGTCACTGGCGTTCAAGCCGAGCAACACGTGCGAGGTCGGGCCATGAGTGCTGGTTTCGAGAAGTTCCGCCGAGATGTCGTGGGGCTTCGAGAGTATATCGATGCTTCCTTATAAAAGTCGAGTGTCGTCAAGAAGACGACCGAACAATATCGAAACATCGATATGGTTTGCGAAACTTCTGTTTCATCAGCATGGAAGGTTGTCAAAGTTGTCAGAAGATTTATGGAACGGAACACAAGAGGTTGGGGCAGTTGGCCAAAATGCCCTCGGCCTAACGGCGTAAAAATCCTGAATTTGTGGCTCGGTGGGCCATGAATGTAAGAACAGAAATGCCCACTAGCGAGTTTGAGGGACTCATGTGCGTTAGGGACGTAACACCGGCCGCGCGTTCCATCGCTGCCTTCAATGACAAGGGCCCCGATCGGCGAGCGAGTGGGTGGGCTTGTGGGCTGCGAGAGGCGGGAAGCGGGGGGGGTGTGGCGGCTGTTGATTAAATGCCGACCAACGGACGTCGGCAGGCAATCCCCTCCCCGCCCCATCCTTCAATGCTATTGCAGCCCTTCGTCGAGACTGGACGTGATGGAGGGCCGCATTCTAACATCGCATGTCCAATTTTGCCATGCTTGAAGCAGCGAAATGCGTCACTTTCTGAGCATGGTGAAAACGAGGGTGCGGATAGGGCTTATTGTTGTCGGAAAGGGGCGGATGGGGCTTGTTGTTGTGACGTTGGGCCGAATGGGGCTTTTTGTTCCGCACTAAGGCGAGTGGGGTTTATTGTGTTCTGTTTAAGAAATGGGCGTCAAACTGAAAGCACTAGGCTCATGACCCAATAACAGTTCTCCCTGGTGGTTCCGACCACGCTCCATCCAACTTCCCTTCTCTCCTTCCCTTCCGCTCCCAACATCGCAACATCGCAACCCCCTCTCGTCCCTTGACCTGTCACCCAGGTCGAACCTAGTCTGGGACACGGGCAGCGGAGGGAGACGGATTAGGGAAGGGAAGGGAAGGGACCTCCACGCGGCCCAAGGTGCCTTCGGATCTGGCAGGATCTTCGTCAGAGCGTTTACCGAAGTGTAAAGCGTGTGCGACTGCAGGCGAGGGCCATGGAGGCCTCCGTGTCTGGTGGCGCAGCAGCGCCCGGCCGAAGTGGAGACGGAGGAGGAGGATCCCGCGCGGACGCAGGGGACGACCTGGACGACTTGCTTGACAGTGAGTTCTTTTTCTGGGACAGTTTGTCAACAGTTTTCGAAACATTTTTGCCAAATTCTCCGCATCTCTGCTGGAACCGCTTCTCCTCGCCCCTTGTCGGCCTGATGATCCTGTGGCCGCTTAAAACAGTCCGCTTCCGATGTTGACCACTGTCTCTTACCCACATTCCCTCATCCTCCCCTTATGGGGTGGGCCTGCTGCGCTCCGAATTCTCGTCTTACGACTCACCAGCACAGCGCAGCACAGCACAGCGCAGCGCAGCAGCACAGCACAGCACAGCATAGCACAGCATGGCACGGCACAGCACAGCACAGCACAGCACAGCACAGCACAGCACAGCACA
>SZWC01008844.1:93324-113209 GCA_023375785.1 Penium margaritaceum
GGCCGCAGGTCGACGAGGATGAGGTGGTTGTCGCTGCCGCCGGAGACGAGAGAGTAGCCCAGTGCATTGAGTCGCTTCACCAAAGCCTGGCAGTTGGCCTTCACCTGCAATTGGTAGTCGCGGAAGGCAGGGGTGGCAGCCTGCTTGAGGCACACGGCAATGCCGCCAATGGTGTGGTTGTGAGGGCCACCCTGAAGACCAGGGAACACAGCCTGGTTGATGGCAGCCTCAACGTCAACGCCGTTGGCCTCCTTGCGGAAGAAGATCATGCCTCCCCTGGGCCCACGCAGCGACTTGTGCGTGGTGGTGGTCACGACATCGGCATACTCAAAGGGGTTGGCCACCACGCCAGCGGCCACGAGGCCGCTGATATGCGCCATGTCGGCCATGAGGAAAGCGCCTACGCTGTTGGCAATCTCGCGCATTCGCTTGTAGTCGTAGTCCCGGGGGTAAGCGCTCGCGCCAGCAATGAGGATCTTGGGGCGGAAGAGAAGGGCCGTCTTGGCAAGGGCGTCGTAGTCCACCAGGCCTGTCGACTCGTCAAGGCGGTAGGGCATGGACTCGAAGAAGATGGAGGTGGCGGAGACGCGGCGCTTGGGCGTCATGAAGCCGTGGGTGAGGTGTCCGCCGTGGGGCAGGTCCAGACCCTGAGCACACAGAAATAGTAGGACAACATCAGACATGGAAAACAAGTGGCCAAGCGGCGTGAAGTCGGGTGATGCTCCAAGACCATGGGTGAGCCAAGAAGTGACATGAAGAACAAAGTTGACAACACACTATGGCTGGCTACCACCAGAGAGGGCACAGGGCACAGGGGATGGGACTCGGGAAAAAACAGAAGCAGACTTCACAGAGCAGGAACGATGAAGCGGCCGTGAGGGGCCAGGGTGGGGGCTCACCATGATGCGGTCGTGCGGCTGCAACAGCGCCGTGTACACTGCAAAGTTTGCGGGCGAGCCGGAGAGCGGCTGGACATTGACGCCCCACACCGCAGGGTCCAGCTTGAATGCCTCCAGAGCACGCTTCTGGCACAGAAGCTCCGACTGGTCAATGAACTCATTGCCACCATAGTACCTGCCAGTGCCAACAAGCAAGAAAAAGAAGACAGCAGGGTGGAGGGGAATGTTTCAGGCCCCTTGTACCAGAAGTTGTGCTGCAAGCACCACCGGCATCATCGCCAATTGAATGTAGGCAGAAGGGTTAAGAGGGAATGGCCAAGATGAACAAAGCAGAGCTCTGTTGTCAGGCCCTCACCCAATACTACGTGAACTGCAGGGCTGGGTTGTGGCATGATGCACCGGGGAAGATTCTCCACTGCCTGATGTCAACTTGGGCCTCTTGGAACATGCAAGCAGTGTCTCAGACTCCCGCGACATGGTTGAACCTCGACACTTGGGATGAAAAAAACGTCGTCAACTTCCTTCCATTGCCACACATCCCCCCCCCCCCCCCCCCCCCCCCCCCACGCACATACCCACTCTGCACCCTCCTGTGGCCCAGCCGTCAAGGTTGCTGGCTATGACGCCACCTACAGCATTCCACACAAAAGAGTTTATATAAACCAAAAAGTCTCCTTTTTGTCCACAAGCGGCTCTAACAAGCATCATGCATGCCACTGTTAGACTCGGCCAAAGCTTGGCATTGCACTGACACGGTGCGCAGCTGCGAGCTTCTTCGACCACCACCATTGGGGCCTGCCCCATACCCCCGGACAGACACGTCCCCTCTCACACCCTCCTCAACCTATTTCTCATTCCGCGCCAGTCCAGAGATGCGACGCCCCGATTCGCACACCCACCCCGGCCGCGGGCGAAGCAAAACAAAGGCGGGCACGCTCACCTCTTTCCCGGCAGGCCCTCTGAGTACTTGTTGGTGAGGCAGCTGCCCACCGTCTGCATCACGGCGCGGCTGGTGAAGTTCTCGCTGGCAATCAGCTCCAGCCCCTCAAACTGCCGCCGCCGCTCCTGCTGCACAATCTCCGTCACCTCTGGGTCCAGCTCCGCAAGGGGCAGGTCCGGCAGAATGGCCGTGCGCGGTTGAGCTGCAAGAGGAGAGTAGGAGGCAGGAGGAGACGTTGCAAGGAGACTCGATGCAGAGGTTTCCTTCGCCGTAGACTCACACAACAGTGGGGTTGTGGAGAGAGAGATTTTCAGGAGGGGCGTCTCGGAGAGACATTGCAGGTGTGTCACGCGGGTGGGTTGGTCATGCCATGTGACTGCCAAGGACACGAGGGATCCGTACCGCAGTGTCGAAGTGGCACGTCTGTGCCACTATGACACCGATTCTCTCCGCAGCCATGCCTTTTGTGTTGCCGGGACGGTCCAGACAGAGGACTGAGCAGTGGACTGGGCGTTGGACTGTACAGTGGCCCGCGCTGTGGACCCTGCCAGTGTCCAGTCTTTGGTTTCTGCCGAGAACTTCTGAAAGACTTCCCCCGCCAATGGCCCGACATATGCCAACCCATGTCACTCGCAGCTCGCAAAAGGAGTGGACAGCTGCACCGTGTGTAAAGCAGGCAGCCGCCACCACAACCCAGACTGGGGAGTGAATGGATTGCAACTGGTTTGCGCGTGCGGCGAAATTGGCACATCCAGACCTCGCGAGGCGGGCAAGTGGCGGCTCGCGTGAGGAGATGTCAACGGCTGTCAGATCGCGGCAGGCGGAAGGAGCAGAGCGGGTGCTCTGATAGTGCCACATCGCGGTGTGGCACGACATGGCAGGGTTTGGCGTGGCAAAGCAGGGCATGATACAGAATGGCACCGTCGCAACAACAGCGGTCGCACTTACGAGGGGCTGCGACGGACATCGCGATGGCGCCGTCGGATGTTGCGCTGCACCTGACCGCCGCAACGCGCGGCGCAGCAGCGGCGACGCGGCTGACAACCGCTGCCTGCAAAGTGCAAGAAATAGAGCGAGCGCAGGGGTGGGGGGGTGGGAGGGGGGGGGGGTGGTCAGCATGAGGAAAAATCTGGGGAGGCAGCAAACGCCGTTGCGGAGAAATGGGCGAGGCGGGGGGTGCCGCAAGTGCAGAAAACGAATACGTCTGAATGGAAGGGGGGAGGGGGGGGGGTGAAGATGGGAGGTTGCGGAGGAGGGGGAGAGGAGGATCAATGTGGAGAAGAGCTTGGGGTTAAACGTCTCATGTCAGGGCGGTACGCCGGCGTTGCTGAAGCGGCCTCATCCGCTGTGTCTGATCTGAATGGTTCCTGAGTTGGGAGGGAGGGGGCCTCTGGCATCCATGTGCCGGCGTCACTCGAATTATCATCCGCCGGCTGGAGGCTCCTGGGCAGTTCCCTGGCAATAGTTTTGGTATCCTGATTCTGTTCACGCTGAAGGAGTTTCAGCAGTGCCTGTCAGACGTGCGGAGTTCGGGCTAACGTGCACACTCGTGGTTCTCCGTGAATCTCTTGCGCCATGGCCGACCTCCGGGGAGGGGGGGGGGGGGGGGNGGGGGGGTGGGGTAACACGCTTGTGAGTGTGCCTTGAGTACGTGTTTGCGTGTGGGTGTGTTTAAGTGCGAAAATCAGAGGTGAGGGCGTTGCGTTTCAGGAAGAGGAAGGGCTGGAGCAAGAACGGTTCGCGTGGGTTCGGGGCATCACCTGAATCTTCTGGGGAACTAGTGCGGACGACGACGCGAGCGCGCGGGAGTCGCAGACGGAGATGGTGGTGGCGAGGTCCATTGTGGAAGAAGGGAAGGAGCGGCTCAACCGAGGGGAACTGCGACAACCAGGAAAATATTGGGGGCGCAGGCGTTTTCAGCGATGGGGCGTGGAGTTACAAGCTGCCTGAAGGACACCTGCAGTTGAGATTGCGCTAAAGGGAGCAAGTGGAGCTTCACCTTTGGTTGGAGGCGCTGAGAAAGGCAATGGAAAGATGGTGCCAATGGAGGCTTTAAGGAGGGACGGACGGAGACGGCGGAACACGCTGCGAGGCTGGCGTGGCTGGTGTGTGTGACGCTTGCTTGCTCTGTGCGCTCGCTTGCTCGCCCTCTCCGGCACGGAGCAGCCAACGGGGTTGGGCAACGACAGTCTCGAGGAGGAATAAAGATCGCGAACTCTCATGCATTTGAGGTTTTCACATCACAAACCAGCCGGAAATGGTCGTATCCAGCCCCATCCCCGCTTGAGATAGGAAAACGCTCCGAGTGTAAGACCGTTCCGGAAAACGCGGTAAACGGTGGCCAATCCATAAGCTGTGCCACGGAAGCAGGATGTCCGCGGCGGACGTGCTAGTGCGATTACTCGTCGAGTTTGTACGCTTTACCTCGCCACTTTCCGTACAGGGTGACGACGGTGTGGTCCCACTCCAGAATCGCAGGGATGCCACGTCACCAGATGGCCAATGACGGTCCCCGGATGGAGCCACGAGGTCTACGCGATGGCGCCGCTGCCGCACGGCGCTCTTACTGCGGCGATCGCCGCCGTCAACTTTGCCGGTGGGTGGCCCCCACCAGGAAGGAACGTCGTCGGGGAGACTGGCTGCCGCCTGCATCCGACGATTCCAACGTCACGATGCCACACGGCAGGAAGGAACGTCGTCGGGGAGACGGCTCGTTTCACTGCGGCGCCGTTGGGGCTAGATCTGCTTTGCATGAAGAACTTTTTCTTGGCGGACAGAACGACGACACGGCTGAAGATGATCCAAAGGATATCTCGCTTTTCCTAGTGTGGAAGAGGGAGGCAAGGAGCCAATTTCAGCGCAAGCAGTCACCAGGGGGGTATACCCGCTATCCACATGATGGCATACAGTGGCAACAGGTCAGATGAATAGTTATTGAATATAATTTTATACCTACGAATGATTTTCTTGCTTTTATTTTGTTAATGGTTCACAATGAATTTGCTTCGTAAGTCTTTGGGGGGTGGGAGGTTCAAGGTGGCCAAACACGTGTTCTAAAAAAACATTTTTAGCCACAAGCATGGTAGTTTTTACCCAATTTTCCTTCCATGTTACATTAATAGGAGTCTCATGTGCGTCGAACCAATCAAAAGAGAATGTTACAACTGGCCGAGCACGTATTCTAAAATCCCATACGATTCTTCAGAGGGGGGGGGGGGGGGTACACCGAAACCCCGCCCAACTTTGCCAAATTACGAGCACCTTGCATGCCCATAGGAGACACGGGGAAAATGGGGTAGGGAGGAAAGGGCATGTACGTGCACGGTGTGTACAAGTGACGAGCGTCGCAATCAAGTTGCACGTGGGCTTTAATGCCACACTTTGTTCACGTGCAACAGTGCAGGTGTAGATAACCCATGACCAGGCGCGTGGGGGCGAGTCTTTCTTTCCATTTCATGGTGGTGATGATGTTAATGTGACACATGTACATGAGGTGTGTAGTCCAACAAGGACAGAGGATTCGCACGGTTCAATCATTTTCAGGGCATTCTGAGGTTGCATGCGATAGTCAATAGAGGCATCAATAACTTCTTCAAATAGTTTCATAGTAAATACACGGCTATTGATCCAACTTAACTCGTGCAATCCTTCGTTGATGACCCGACCTCGAGCCACCGCCACTCGGAATTGAGCAACCATGGACTCCGTGTGAAAACACTCCTTCCTCCGTGTTATCCCTTGGCAAACCGTACGGGTTCATGAACACACACATACCGTCACGTGTATGCCATGTGCTTTGGAAGCTAGTTGTGCACGGTGCATTTGTAGAACAAATAGTGAATGCGAGGTTTTTGTTTGCCACACATAGACCAGTCCCTATGCGCGTAAGAAAGGACATGCGGAATGTCAATGGAGATGCTAGAAAACAACCATTATCACAGCTACAAGTGTTAGTCGAAGCTTTTGTGTTCATTTGCATCGTCATCACATGGGAAGTTCCCAAGTCAACAATATGGGATAACCTATTGTCCCATACAACATGAGATAACAAGTAATTCCATGTTTTATGAACGGGCCCTGCCTTGTGACACTCCCATGCCCATCGATGACATGGAAACGGCAATGAGTCCTTTGCCCATGGGTAACATCAACCGTATTTGTGGCCATGTGAGGCCAATGTTGCATATGCCATCTTCCGCACTTGACCGCTAGCTGCTTAGCCTGCCCATTTGGCCCTCACGTGGCCGTGAAATGTGGGTTCAACCTGTACGATATACATGCCACACCTAGCAGCTAGTGTGAATCATGCATCCCACGTGGCGACCCCTCTGATATTCGCACATTCTCTCCCGCGGTTCCCAACATCCTGCCACAGCTCATTGCCCATGTTCCCTCAAGGAGGATCTTTAGTATGCTGCTACTTTGTACACTTTCCAGTAAGACTGCCTTGCCATTGGCTACGGCTATAGCGTCTGCCCGGTCATCCGTCCCCTTTTCCCTCACCATCACACCATTTGCTCACTTGCAACCTTCTTACAACATGACATATTCTGGTGATGCCGACGGCAGCACCTACAAGAGTTATCTTTACGACAACGGTGGCGCATCTTTTTGCGTATGGCTAATACCAGCCTTTGCCGTGGCCATGCGTGGCCAGTGTTGAACATGTCCTCTTCCACACTTTATCCTCTACCGCTTATCTTCTATACGTGACCCCCTTGCATCCGTGGAATGTGGTAGAATAGTTTGTTCTCGAGGAATGACAGTGCATACACCTTGTACTTCACAAAGTGCAAGCCAAAGCCCTTTGGAGATAGGTTTGTGGCAAGCGCTCTTGGCAGATTTTCAGATGGTAAGGGAAGAATACTACGGGCGATGTTCAGGTGTACAGTAGGAGATAAACAGTAACAAGTGGCCAAGTGAAGTGTCACACATAAGAGGAATGGAGTACAAAACTGTTATAACCAGACTATACGTAGTAGATGCGGATACTTGGCAATGACTCTCACCGTCATTGTCTACGACAGAGCATTTGACAGGGAAACTGCAACATGTGACACCTAGCCCAGCGGTTCCTCGTCACAAAGCCATGTTGAATATGGTATCGAAAACCTTCTGTGAGCCGTTACCATCGCCCGTCCGCATCTCCTAGACACAAGGCAAGCAACAACAAAGAATTTGCTGTAGAAGATCCAATATTAACAACAGTATTGGCAGCACTGTTGAGAAAGATCATGGTCTATAATCCATAACAAATATTCCTTTCACATAGTGGACATGTGTAGAATGGTCAAGAGAGCTTGCCTTGGGTTTTCCTTCCATCAATGATCCACCAATCCACCATTAAACTATAATGACATGCATCTTGAAGACAAACAAATAAATGGAGTTTAACCACAATGTTATTGGCTTGATAATCGTGTTCATCGAAATGTACGTTATTGTACTTTCATGTTCGTTTGACTCTCTATTCCAAGCATGACACGTATAGTTGGTAGCATGCAATCTATAAGCAAGGTAATTACGCTATCAACTAAACAACAAGCAACGACAAAACCTTCCATCAACTCGCAACAGGTTTCCGGTTAATCGATGGAAACACGTGTACGCCATTTTCCATGTATCATGCTAGCACAACGATGGTTCATGAAGAATGCTCTATCCATAGGCCATGCTATTTTTTGCTTATAACCAATGCTTGAGCATTGTGACCATCGTGCACATGGTTTTGGCTCTTGCTCTAGATGCCATCGTGCCTGATAAATGTCTCGCAAAAGGTCAGTCTGATATCCCGCACGATCAACCAAAACACCAGTCTAATTTATTTACCTTTTTGTTTGTACTGTATCCTTGTCCAAATACCATCCGTGGAAGTCGACAGGCTGTCCGCAAAAGGAGGAACACACATGAAAACAATCACCCTTGTGTAATTCCAAGCACAACCATGTGCTACACTACCACATACAAATATCATGTATGCTCGGATGTTATAGAGGGAGGTGGTTAACAACACATGCGTATCCCCCTATGTTGGATCCCAACTAACCTTCACGAACATGGTGTATAAGACAAGTGTACACGTAGATGATTTCAGGAGAGCACAAACTAAGCACATCTACGCAGTTTGCAGAAAGACATGTGGAAATTAAACCAAAGGTGCGAGACAAGGGAAAATCGGTGCTTTAATCATTCCCACATTACACGTCCAAAAAAATCTCAGGGTACACTCAAAATCCGGAGAGATTGAGGTGTTCTATTTGTTGTAACTTCATGTTTCGGATCGTGAATCTATTGTTGTCCCAGCAAAATCATTGTCATGCACTGTTGTTTCTTGGTTATCATACAAAGGCCACTCTCACAATAGATCATTTTTCCGTAGAGGGTGGAAGTCTACTTTTGTGTCCCGTTGATGTCATCTATAGCCACACCAGTTCTTCCTTTATGGGTACCCATGGGAGTATGAAAATGTCTCAATGTGGAAACAAGCATGTATATTTCATGAAAACCTGCACACTACATTGCCTAACACACCTCGAGGACATATGCTCAGATGTTGGAAGGACAGGTTTCAACTTGCACCATCCTCCCTTCCACCACCAGTCTCCTCCTTTGAATCCCATAGCTTGCGGGGTTAGTCTACCAGGAAGTGTAGCTTGGGGGATACGAAACTTGTCAAAGAATCTGTTGGGTGGGTAGACATATATAACCCGCTCAAAGATAGGACATAGCATATGAGATTGTTGAAAGAACATCGCATCCACACAGTTCACCCCTTGCCACATGTTTGGAATACGCTCGACACACTCGGCTGAGAGAGAGGGGGTTGAATTCATTCATGTTCGTTCATTGTGGGAGATGCAGGCCTCGGCCTAAAACTGCGACGGCAGATCGATATCTGACCCTCATAACTCTCTCTACATATCTCACTCCACTTAAAAAAACGCATACTTCAGTTACCTACATCATTCGTATATCTACCTGTGTAGCGTACGAGAAATTGTTGGAATTAAAAATGACATTTAGTTATAGTTCCCAGGTTTTCAAGGCTCGAGACTGATGTCTCGACAAGTTGAGGTCCGAAGAATAATCTCGGTCTACAGTCTACTTCAATTCTACCCCGGATTCGAGCCATAGGCCGGATTTAAGGCAAGACGAGTGCCGCGATGGACGACCCATTGCGTCACTCCTCAGCCCCTCTATTTGGCCGCTAGGGTCTTGTTCCCACGTGGATGTGCCACGTGGAATGATTTGGTTCTAGGTTGCATGTGTACAAGAATGCTCCATGACGATCGTGTCCGTTTGTGGCGCATTTTGTCTCATCCAAAATGGCCGAGGCAACCATTCGCTTCTCCTCCTTGGAGTACACTTTGTGAGGGCCTACCTTTTGGGTTCAGAAGTTAGTCGCAAAACAGCCCACGGCTCTTACGTTGGCAGTAGAGATAGCTTCTGTAAGTCATCTCTGAAATCGGTTTCAACTGTCTATTGGATCGATCTTCTGAGCGACGTCGTCCATCGATCATGAAAAAAAGCTCGTGGCTGATGGCCCTGAGCAAACGCCGCCCGACCGGCGGCTATCCTTGAGTTGACGAGCTGGCCGACAGCCCGGCCTTACCGGTCTCACCGGCTTCACAACTGAGGACAGTGAGAGAGGGGGAGTGGGACCCCGCTCCCCTTTCCACCTGTAAAGGGGGTGGTTATGCCCCCTCCGTCACCCTTCAAGCGCCGGCTGCACCAGATAGGGGAGAGACGAGGAGGATGGGGCACTCCCCTCTCCTCCTCCTCTCACGCGTGGACTATTCTACAAAGGGAGAGGGAGTGGTATACCCCCTCTCTCTCCTCTCAGGTACTGACAGCGCCAAAGAGGGAGAGAGGGAGCGGTACACCCTCCTCCCTCTCCTCTTAGGCGCCAACAGTGCCAGAGAGGGAGAGGAGTGACAATGGCTCCTCTCCCTTGTCCAAAACATCGATTACATCGACAAAGAGGAGAGGAGCGAGTCCCCCTCTCCCATTTTCCCATTGCACTCATGGTGCTCAGGGGGAGGAGACGGGTGAGTCCCCCATTTCCCCCATGCCATGGCGCCAACTATGCCGATGAGGTCGGATAGGGGTTGTTGCCCCCCCCCCTTTCACGTTGGCCGACGGCCAAGGAGGAGGAGAGGGGGTGTCTCCCTCTCTCCCCTCCCTCTCTTGGAGGCTGCTAGTCCGCGAGGGGAGAAAAGGGGCGTTTCTCCCTTCTCCCTCTCTCCTGCGGGCCAACGGCCAATGAAGATGATGAAGGGTTGTCCCACTCCCCTCCCCCTCATGTGGCTGACGGCCTAAAGGGGGAGGAGTCGAGGCGTCCTCCCTTTTCCCCTCTCTCAGAGGACGGACAGCCCAAGGGGGAGGCAAGGAGGCGACCCCCCTCTCCCTCCTCCCCTCCATCCCTCTGATTAGGGCCGACAGCCCAAGGAGGAAGGAGTTAAGGAAGCTTCCTCCCTACTCCTGGCTGCCAAAGGGCATGGCCCCGCACACTAGCAAGGCGGGTTCGCGGGCCCAAAATCTCCCAAATACACGTGTGCAAGTAGCGTAGTGGGTAGTTGAGCCGTTGGGAAACGCACAGATCGGAGTTTTGATTTCGCAATGCCACGCGTTTTTGTTTCGTGACGGAGATTTCTCTCCAAAAAACCATGTGTTTTGGACCTGGATGTTTCCAAGTGATATCAAGGATACTTTGTTTACGTTTGGCAAACGTTTTAGGCACCGTAAAGAGGAGTTTGAAGCTCAAAACAAGGTTCAAATTTGCATGAACCAAGGTTTGGTTCATCGGTTGAACCTGAGGAACCAACCCGTTGTATAAAGTGGCATGGAGCCCAGTCCAAGCCGTACAATGTTTTGTAGAACTCTCAATCATTGTTCTAAGATTTTCTCCTGGTCATGGGAAACGGGGAAGATTGAAGGTTTTCACAACACACCATCGGGTGCCTCTTGGAAGGTTCCAAACACCAAGCAAAAAAAGGAAGGGGAGGCACTTGACGTGCCAAATTCATGTTCATTTTTCATGAATCCTCAAGTTGAGGAATAATACACTAATTGTTTTCAAAACCATCTGAAACGGTAAAACCTTTGTGGTCGAACCCGAGTGTGTGGTCAAGTTGACCATGGGGTTTGACGCAAAAATCAGAGAGCTATAGTTGAGATGTTTAAAAGACTAGCGGTCCTGAGTTTATCCTTATGGTCCATTCCGAAGCATAGAAAGGAGGAAAATCCACAGTTTCCGTGTCGTGAAGGGAATTCACTTGGAAATGCTTCAATGTGAGAAATTTAGCACCGGTTGTGCCTAAACTTCTGTGGATTAACCACATAGTATGGGTTGTTTTGTGACAAAACCTGGAAGGGTTGACTGTCAAAAAGTCATGCCATGGCTCAATACATGTTGTACATGCGCTAAACAGTTTTTTTTACGGAAAACGACGTTTACAATGTGCACCGGGTTGCAAAGCCACAATGGCGACGTATATTGAGACGAATTCTTGATGACAAGTCAAAGAAACAACAAACATGTTGCAACCACCCAACGACTCTCCCACTCGCCACCATGATTTGAAACATGCAGGCTGCACAAAATGAGTGTCGGCTACACAGTTTTATGGGCCTCGGCCAGGCCATCTCCGTAACTGCCGATTGCACTACGGGCAACAGCACGTGTTGGTTGCATAAAACATGCCAGCGTCGAACACACCACTGAAAAGTGCCAATTGCACTCTAGTCACAAATGTCAGGGGCATTTGCGATGCTAGTGCCAAATGCATTGCTCATGGTCTATGAAAACATGACAAAAACAAATGCCGATTTTGTATTCACGTGGGTGTCGATTGCACAAAAAATGTCAGGTAAGCCATTTGTGGGTGGATCTCGACAAAACAAGGATGTGAGTGTTGATCACACTAAACACATACACGCGACGGTGGAAATCCACGTATGATGGTCGATTGACAAGCGCCGGTTGTACCTAGAATATGACCGACATGGAACATGCAATCGTAGTGTGTGCGCGAGTGCCGAGCGCACGATTACCATGATGCTGAGTGCATGGCAGATGAGTATGTCGGTTCAACCATTGATATGAGTGCTAAATGCACCGTTGTCATAATTGTCGATTGCACGATTGCCAAACGCTGCTGTTTGCACTTATGTGAGGGGTGCCATATGTACCACTAATGCGAGTGCTGAAGGCACATTCGCCATGAGGTGTGATTTGACTGCCAATGCTAGTGTTGATGGTATAACACATGTTACAATGTGCCAATTGCAACAATAGCACGGGTACCAATCGCACCCTGTTGTATCAAGTAGCAAGAACTAGCCATATTTTTGTCTCGTCAGAATAGATTGCAATAGACCACTAGACAAAAGCATATGATCTATGCATGGAGTGGTTATGTGGACAAGTGCATCAAGGGTGTGATTCAAAATGCCGGAAGCACGTCATCTGACATTTGCGAGGCATCTCGACGAAGTCAAGGATGGTCATACTGTTGAATTCTTCAAGTGGAGAATCGACAGGCTTGGCTAGAAGTAATCACAGACGGGTGTGGTGATCACAGCTATTCCCGAACGGCTAAACAAAACATAGCGATCTCGGTCGCCAGCGACTGTGATGGCCATTGGAACTTAAAAATTTCACCCTGTGGATAGCAGTATGGGAAGGTACTCCTGAAAGAAGTACAAACCAAACTTTAACGGATAAATGACACGTGTCCCGAGGATGGATGCCTCAAATGTGGACCATGCCAAAAGGGGATGAGCTCCTCCGTATCCATAAATGGAACGTGCTACAAAATCCCGGTTGGGTGAGCACCAGTTCCAAGACATGCACGACTTGCATGAGCGCATGAGGTATCAAACACAACCCACTTTTCAATGGACCATGCTATGCGATTCACACTAGTGCACTTTAGCCACGTGAAATTGGGTACACGGCATGCATGAAAAATGTGCACGACATGCACACAAAACCGTTATCCACTAACTGTTGGTGCATTGATAACGACATCAAGTTATGGATGAGTTGGATGGACGAATGATCACAAAAGTTTTGTGATGTTTGAACAAGCTGACGATACTAGCTCATGGTTTGGATTAAAAATGGCGACACCATTTCACCCAACAAGTAGTTTGTTGGACACAGGATGTATTCTACAACAATCGCACGTCCCATTGCTACAATGTTCAAGGCAATTGCGATCGTTTCATGACCAAGCCCATGCCATGACTACGTCATGCGATGTGAAACTGATCTGGTGTGTTAGCATGCCAACTTCGATCCTCGAGGATTTTCATCACGCTGCGTGTACACACTGTGTACTGGATGTATCACTACCTTTCAGAGGTTCCATGCATCATTAGCCATGGCCAATGCAAACGTCAGTATATGGTTGAACGTGTCAAGGATGATACCCTTGAATTAATTCTTCATGGCAAAATCCTTGACACCCTATCTCTCGGTGAGTGATGGATGTATATCATAGTACTCGACTGGTACAGATGATAAAAATGTACACGAGTGAACTCACAACCCTATCCAGAACACAATGATTGATGTCAATAGGGGTTGTAAATGCGCTATAGAGGGGGGGAGACTCTTGGATGGGCCCTCAATGATTTGAGACGCCGCAGTGCGGTGGTCGAAGATCGCAAGAGTCAAGTTTGGTGTATGACAAGATTGACCGAATGTCGAATGTGAACAAGTTTTAAGGGGACACCTTCAGTCTATCATCACTCGATGAGTAAACATGTCATAAACATTGATAGACAAAAGTGCGTGAACCGACATGAATGACATTATTACACCCACAGTTATAAGAACGTTCTATTTCAAAGAAAACAAGGGACACTCCATTTCTACTAATGTAGTTCCAAAGCATGATGATGATCTCATAGATTTCTACAAACCAACTACGACATAGTTGGGATCACAAAAAATGTATAGGTTTTGTGTCTAGATCTTTTGACCACGGAAACGATCTCTAAGTCGATAGCTTTATGCTAACAGAGTGTTATGATCTACATCTTGGTGGTCCAACCGACCACATAATGAGTCTTAATCAACATTGAAACAAAACAACAACCAGTGTGTCGTAACCAAGTGTTGATGTGAAAGGACTCTTCAAGATGGACCCTGAGAAGAGATGTTTCTCATAAGATTCTTTCGACGATTTAAGAAGCACCTCAAGTTTGACGGTATCGCTACACGGTGTACTATTCATATACGTCACGCTCTCCAAACGTCATGCGGATGGACTCTGATCATGCCAAAGATATGGTATGACACTGCCTATGCGATATCAATGTGCAAAATAAATATAGAATCCGATGTTTTGGAACCCAACCCATCTCCGAGAGAGATCGTAATGACTACGGTGTAGTCGAACCATGCTTCATTGACCTGAAAGAGTATGGTGAAGTGACTAAAGCCCCTTGGTTTTGGGGATGGTTTAGTTTATGTGCATTGCCAAATGCGAGTACAATATGTCTTTGGATGCTGCTGTGGTGATATCCAAGATTGCTGTGGTTTGTAAGATGTCTTCAATGAGGGCGATAGCCTCTACAAGTGTGTCGGACACGGCATATGGAAAACACTCTATTGAGTGGAAGTGCCGAATGTACACAATAGAAGACATTGAAGTAGTACAGATTGTTGCAACTTGGCAAACACGATCCATTGGTGGGTTCCCAACAGGAACCCTTGGACGCGATGACATAAAAACATCATGATTTTGGAACTAGTTCTTCCAGGATCACCGGATTTGATTCAAAAGCCTTCGATTACAATCACATGGATTTGGGACTCAAAAGATGTTCTTTCAACTTGTATCGCAATGATTGTGATTGTGGTACACCCGTTTGGTGAATGCCATATGATGAACACTGTGTTTGTGGATAAATTCCATGGTTGTTGAGATCGGTTATCTCAGCTAACCTAGTTAAGAACAGTTTTCTTTTGACAGGGATGTGGGTTGCCGCGAGCGGCAGCCCACGGTACCCATTATGGACAGAAATGAGGGGAGGATGGGTGAAACCACGATCATCTAAGTCGAAGCATTGTCGTGTCTAATGATGGACGTTGACGACAATTGCGTGTACCAGATGACCAATGCCGCCTCCTTCAAAGATGAGTGTAATATTTGAAAGGAAAAACAAGTGTGCTCAGCAACCATGTCTTAGGACCTTGGTGCCTCCCAACCCTAAGACAAAGCTGGCATGCAAGTTGCATGGGATTAGTGGAGCTTAGTTGAGTTCAGCCAACCATTCCACGGGTGTTGAAAGAGGTCAGGCAGACCTACGCGTGGTCATGAACACGTGGTTGTAAAACGGGAGGACTGATGTCCGGATCTTGGATTGGACGTGTTGGCAATGTTGCCGGGAGTCACCACCTCGGCAACAACCCCTCATAAGAGATAATGTCTGAACGACATGGAAAGTGTTGTGAAGTCCCGGACGGTTTTTGCGTGGACGCCCGGTTGATTGGTCACATGGACGCTCCTTGCAAAAGGGGAGGAGGCGTCACCACAACTACTTGCTGAACACGTACTACACAAGATGTGGGAAAATTCGTCTTATGTACCCTCTTCCAAATGGCAAGGTGTTGTGACAGCGTACGTCCCAAAAGGCATCGACTATGCCATTGATACACATGTGTAATGAGCCTTCGGTGAACACTCACCAACACTTGTGACGGATGTGCAAGGATTGTACACGTTTCATCTTTGTAAGAGCCAAGAATCACGCGATCATCACTGGATTTTGTACGCTGATGACCATGACCATGAAAAGCACAAGTGTGTGGTTGATTGTGCATGAACATGACGTAACCGCGTTGCGGATGACAACAGTTCACAGGTGTGGTATTGTTTGCGATTCTTGTTGCATGGTTTGCATCATGAAATACGCGATGATCAAAGCTCCGTGCGCAAAGACAACCGGGATGGTTCGAAGGAAAGGGGGAGGAATGTAGCGTACGAGCATTCTTTAGAACTAGAAATGGAATTAAGTTTTAGTTCCCATGTTTCCGAAGCTTGAGACCGATGTCTTGACGACTTGAGGTCCAAAAAAAATCTTGGTCTAGAGTATAGTTTGACTCTAGCCCGGATTCAAGCCATAGGCCGCATTTAAGGTAAGATGAGTGCCGCGATGGAAGATCCATCGCGTCTCTCCTCCTCCCCTCCAGTTGGCCGCTAGGGTCCTGTTCCCACGTGGATGTGCCATGTGGAACGATAGGATTTTAGATTGCATGTTTACAGAGATGCCCTTTTGACGACCCTGTCTGTTTGTGGCGCAGTTCGTCTCAGCCAAAATGGCTGAGGTGACCATTCGCTACTCCCTCCTTGGACTACACTTTCTGAGGGCCTAAGTTTTGGGTTCAGAAGTTAGTCGCAAAACAGCCCATGGCTGTTACAACCTAAGTCCCTTCATGAATGTCCGTCACTGCCCATCGTTGATGGTGTATGAATCCACAAAGCCCAACAAAAGGAATCACATGTGCATGTTTAGTAGATATGCTACCCAGGATGAGATGTGGGTATAAGGGGTTTCCACGTATAGAGCTCCCCCCAATTATCCCACGTCAAGGACCACTGTGTATAAGGATGGTTGCTTTAAAAGGTGTGCTTGAGGGGGTACAAAAATGGTGCAATTATGTATGTTGCAAACAAAACGGTTCACATGAGAACCAAAACAAGAAGAATGTACTAGTGAGAAAAACGCGTGAACCATCCAGTGCACCCCTTGGTACACTATCATCATACACTTGAGGTGGGTAGGAGGGAGTGGATACACGATCAAGCGATGTGATGACGTGGACAGATGCATTCACTCATCTCTAAGAAGGGTTCTTTGGAGAGAGCATGGATCACCATGGACTTAGCAACTTCTTTAGGATAGGCAAAGATTCGCCGTCAATTCAAAACAGAAATTCCATGTTATGCATGCCAATGACCAAACAATCCGAAATCCACTATTAGGACATATAAGAACTTACTTCCATGACAGAAAACTTTATAGTTTGTTTTGAAAAATAGAAGTGATATATGTATTGTTGAGCACAAGTGACAGTGTGGAAATTGCTCAAAGGCAACTACACAATACACTAACAACATATTTTACGAAGGCGCCACGTTGAACTTTACCTAGCTAGAAACCATGGTAGCCACTGCTTATTGCACAGGAGATCACAAGAGTGATAGCAACACATCAGTCTCCAGCAGCTTTGAGGATGGTAGTGGCAATAAAAGTTATGGAAGACACTTGAGAATCGTGGAAACAGTAGTAGATGCAAGAGTAGCAATGGCATCTACACCATTGCCACCTTGGGGATGGAGGACTCTGTGAAAGAAGAAGTAGCAACAAGAATGTGAATCAGTTTCTGACCATTCGGAGTTTCCCTACAAACAATGGCTGAAGCTATAACCTTATCATCAATAAGGGTAGAAATAAAATTCGTAGGCAATAAAAATGATAATGTCAATAACGTTAGTTGCCATTGTAGGTTAGGCTCCTTGCTCATAACAATGGTATCAGCAGGTAAACCACTAATGGGTGGTAACCATTGTCTATTTTATTTTGTATTACACATGACTTTTATAGTTATAGTCCAATTAACAGTAGTAGCAAAACTAAGAAAACAAAATCTTGTTCTTTAGAGAAGTATTGCATGCAGCAATGACAGTAGTTACTCTTTCCTACTACCGTCTGAAGGAGTAGTAGTAGGAGGGGAAACGAGGGTTGTAACACCAGTAGCAAAAAACACCAGCAACAAAAGTAGCTTTGATAACATGGAGAGAAGTAATCGTAGTTTTCATACTGGCAACAGGTGCACATCCACTCTTTGGTACAAATATCTACACCAATATCTGCAACCACCGGTTGTTGTGGTGTAGAAACATGACCATAACCCCCCGGTAATACCGTTCAACCTGGCCATGGCTGTAGAATGGTTGGCAATATTGTTTATCGCTAAGCGCATGAAACGATGCCCATCGCTTCAGCCTTTGAAGCAAGAAAAACACCTGAAACTCAAGTATCACATTTCATGTGATTTTCCACGCTTCACAATTGCAACTGCTGAAGCCCTATCCTGATCCATAACCATCTTTGCCACAGTGGTAAGAAGGCTGCAACCTAACAGTGATATGTGAACTATCCTGTGGTGTATACGCATCAATCACTGTTGCACCTGATCTCCCCACTAAAGGAACCTGTACACTGAATGGCCACGTTGTGCCTATTTAACATGTTGAACCCTTTTCCATTTGTTCTTGTTGCTCCAAAGTCACCAGTCAAGGCGGCTAGAGTCTAATTACAGGCACATTTCAACAATGGGCCATACATTCCAACATGACTGCCAATGATTGCCGGTATCCTGGCCTGTAGATTCTCAAACATCCAGGTCAATCCGTACCAAGCCAGCTCTCCAATCTTTTGTCCAAGGA
The DNA here is from genome assembly GCA_023375785.1 of Penium margaritaceum. Taxonomy (NCBI): domain Eukaryota; kingdom Viridiplantae; phylum Streptophyta; class Zygnematophyceae; order Desmidiales; family Peniaceae; genus Penium; species Penium margaritaceum. Next base: position 111,630 of record SZWC01008844.1, read on the forward strand.
GACAAGGCTGATTCGTGAGCTTGATGGTATGTTATGTACGATTGACGAGTTTGTGTTGTATCGAATGGCCACGAAGGAAGACCAATCTGACTCCCCATGTTGTGCAAGCGCATTCTTGCACCTTGCCGTATTTATAACCACCAGGTGGTGGACCATCTATGCAAACAAAGTGCAATCACTAATCGCTGGCCTTGGAAGGGAACTGGTGCTTCCCTTGCCTTTGTCCTTGGCTCTATCATTTCCTAGAACCAAGGAGCTGATGAATACTCTGCTCGCAAGTGGTCTTGATGGAAACCAAGGCTAGCTTAGTCATGACCACGTAGGTGCATTGGGCTTGCAATAGTTGCTCTTCCTTATCCGTGTGCTCTTTGTATTCCAAGTTGACCCCCTTAATATTTACATACTTAACACCTGAATTCACTATAGCCCACCCTATGATATCAAGGATGGCCTTACAGGGTACATTCCTACAAGTCATACCCTTCCTCCCCTAGCATGACACCCTCTTGCCCTCGTTGCACACACATTTTTCCTGTTCATGGTGGTGTGAATAGAAATGGCATGCACTACTTTATCAATGGCTCCTCTAGAAGCTCCTCCGTCAAGGTAGTTGAGGGTGTGCATAGTTATACGCCAAGCCATACTTGTTGGTGGCATCGAGCCCTTCATGGTGTTTTCTTCTTGTAATTTCCCATGGGTATTTTGTGCTTCTATTCTCATACGTATAATCATTCTAGGTAGTAAAATGTTTCACATCACTCCATGGGTACTATCACCAGTTTTCTCCCTTTGATTTGTACGTTGGATGGGTTGTATGCATTTAAACCATGAACCATCTTCCACATGACATCCTATCGTTTGAGTTATCTTCTATTTTATTTGTTTTTAGTACACGTGGATTTTCCTCTTTCGGGTATTGTGCTGTGCATTTTATACTTCCCAGATTTGGTGGGGACCTCCTTCACTGTGCGGTGTATGCGGGAGCTCTTGAAAACAGTCTCTTTTTAGTAACAATCCTCCACGAGCAAGGCATGGAAATTTTGTCTTGCCGTTGTATTGGCAACATTTCTCTTCGGCCATGTGCTTTTTTTCCTAGCCGAGAGCATCATGTATCATCCCTATGTCATCCCCTTTCCCAGCTTCCATTGGATCTACGTTGGTTCAAATCCTTCCTCCCTCTCCCATGGCCACACCTATTGAAAGCAACATCTTACTGGCCACATTCCTACTTGCACTGTTTCTATACTGTCTATGCATGGAGCCATTTACTGTCTTCGTGCCTCTCCCTTCTTCTTGCTATGAACCAGTCATTATCTTAGTCATAGCCATGGAAGGATGCATTTGTTTTCTTGCCCTCGCCAATCCTTTAATCTGGTTCTCACCGCTCTCATGGGGCATCATACACACTCGTTTCCTAGTGCACTCCACCGGTGTGCTCCAATGCCACGCACGTATACCAAGCACTCTACAACTAGTGGACACAGAAAACGTGTCCCAAACATTTATTTCTTACCATCTCTCTCTCTCTCTCTCTCTCTCTCTCTCTCTCTCTCCCTCTCTCTCTCTCTCTCTCTCCACAT
>SZWC01008845.1:16198-30220 GCA_023375785.1 Penium margaritaceum
TGCCGTTGGCTTCTTTTGCGGCACCCCAATCTCCTTGAGCAATCGCCGCAGCCATAGTGCCTCCTTTGCGGCTTCCGCGAGCGCAATATACTCCGCCTCAGTGCTGGATAGAGCCACACTGTCCTGCTTCCGGCTTGCCCAAGACACCGCTGCACCACCAAGCACAAAAACATAGCCTGATGTTGACTTGCGGTCATCAACGTCACCTGCCCAGTCAGCATCAGAGTAGCCAACCAACTCGAGGGAGTCAGTCCGCGCTCCCCCTCCAAACACAAGTCGTGAATGTGTCGTTTCCTTCAAGTAGCGGAGGATTCTCTTCACCGCTTGCCAATGTAGCGGCCCCGGATCAGCAACATAGCGGCTCACTTGTCCTTCAGCAAAGGCAAGGTCAGGCCGCGTCGCCACCATGGCATATATTATGCTGCCAACTGCGGACTGGTACGGTACTCCAGCCATCTCCGCCTTCTCGTCCTCCGTGCTCAGGCCCATGCTCAAGCTCAGCTCACATGTCGTTGTCAGAGGTGTGCCGATGGGGTTGCACTCCTCCATGTTGTAGCGGCGGAGCACCTCCTGCACATATTTTTCTTGACCCATCTCCAGCGTGCGTGCTTTGCGGTCCCTCTTGATGGCGATGCCAACGTAGTACTCAAGCTCGCCCATGTCTGTCATCTTGAACCGGCCGCCAAGTTGTTGCTTCAGGATCTTGAGCTCCCCCTCATCCGAAGACACAAGGATGAGGTCATGCACGTAGAGGACGACAATTTGGTGGAGTCCTGGCTGATTACGCACGTACATGCTGTGATCAGCCTCGCAGCGCTTGAAGCCAAGCTCACCCATGAAACTATCCATCTTGAGGTACCACATGAGCGGAGCTTGCTTCAGTCCATAGAGCGCCCTGCGAAGCCGGCACACCTTCCCTTGCGGCGCATCCACCCCCTCTGGCACCTCCATGTATACTTCCTTGTCCAGGTCGCCATTGAGGAACGCGGTTTTCACGTCCATTTGGTGGATTTCGTAGTCGCGTGNCCCCTTTTCTCTGGGCATATCCTTTCGCCACCAGCCGCGCCTTGTACCGCTCCACCTTCCCCTCCTTTGTGAGCTTCTTCCGGAAGATCCACTTGGAGCCGATGATTTTCTCGCCCTCCGGCCGGTCAACCAGCTCCCAAGTGCCGTTCTCCTCGTGGGAGGCAAGCTCAGATTTTATTGCTCCCTCCCACTCAGCCCCATCCTTCCGCTGCAGTGCCTCCTTTACAGATTGAGGCTCCTCTTGCGTGAAGAAGGCTTGTGCAAACCCAGTCCAAATTCCCTTATCGGCATCATACCTTTTTGTCCTTCTTCGCACACGGTTACTTGTGCGGGGCTCTTGAGGCGGTTGTTGTTGTTGCTGTCCCCTTTTGGCGCCATCCTCTCCAAGCGCCTGATCCCCCTCTCTTGGAGACCTTGGAGACATCGATCGACTCCCCGCCTCCACGTCCCTCTCCGGTGCTTCGGATTCTTCGTCCGAACTGGCCGGAACATATTCTGCCGGTTGCACATCCCTCGGGCGATCCTCTCCGGCTTGTGCTGCTGCGAGGACGTCACCCTCATTAACGTCCTCCGGCGTCTCCCCCTCAAGGAGTGGCATCCACTCCCCCCTCTTGGAGAGACCTGCCTCCTTGTCTGTCCAACGCCTTTTCTCGTCGAATGTGACGTCGCGACTCCGCACAATCTGCTGCCTCCTTAGGTCAAAGAGCCGATACGCCTTGCTTCCGCTCTCATATCCAAGGAAAATACACCGACGGGTACGCGGGTCCAGCTTGCTCCGTCCCTCACGTGCCTGCACCATTGCATGTGCAACACAACCAAACGTGCGGAGGTGACCCACCGCCGGCTTCCTCCCGCTCCACACTTCTTGTGGCGTCTTCCACGCATTGCTCTCCTTGTCCTTCAGCGGCTTGGTCGACATGAGATTCATGATGTACGCTGCTGTCCTTGCCGCCTCCGCCCAATACCGTTGTGTAAGGCCCGCGTCGCTCAACATGGATCGCACCATGTTAAAGATTGTGCGATTCGCTCTCTCTGCGACGCCATTCTGTTGTGGGGAGTGTGGAGTTGTTTTCTGCCACTCAATCCCCTTGCTCTTCATCCACCCAAGGCACCCCGCATATTCACCGCCATTGTCACTCCGGAACGCCTTCACCTTCAACTCTGTTTGCCGCTCCACATCAGCCACAAACTCTTGCATGCACGCAAGGACCTCACTCTTCCGCTTCATTGGGTAGAGGTAGAGTTTCCGGCTGTGGTCATCGATGAAGGTGAGGAAGTAGCGAGCTCCGCCGATGGAGCTCTCAAGCGGTCCACACACATCTGTGTGTACCACGGCCAGTTTTGCCGATGCACGTGTCCCCTTGGCGACAGACGGCTGCCGAGTTGATTTGCCAATGATGCATGGCTCACACACGGTCTCCTTGGTTCCATCAAGGCCGCTGATTTGGAGACCCCGCACCACTTCCCTGTTAGCCATCTCTTTCACTGTTGATGGAGAAATGTGGCAGAGTCGGCGGTGCCATAGGTCCAAATCTCCTCCATCCTTCCTTGCAAGGTTGGCGGCGTTGGACCCCACCCGGCTGCTGAGGATCTTTGCGCATAGCAGGTACAAGTCGTCCTCCCTCTTGGCACGCGCAATCACCTCACCTTTGCCCTCTTTGCGGATGACGGCCTCCTTCTTTGTGAAGAGCACCTCAAGTCCCTTGTCGGTAAGGCGGCTGACGGAGAGCAGGTTTGCCCCAAAGTTAGGCATATGCAGCACATCGTAGATTGTGCTCGTGACAGGTTTTCCATCCACAATTGACTCAATGCGGACGTTACCCTCACCGGCGGCCACCTCTGTTTTTCCATTGGCCACCGTCATGCGTCTCTCCGAGGCGCCGTAGGTGACAAATGCCGCCCTGTTGCATTGCGTGTGGCGGCCTGATCCGGAGTCGATGACGGTAACTCCCGGATCCTTCAAGTTGGTGGAGTTGTACGCCATAAAGGCGTGCTCATCTTTCTTCCCGCCCCGCTACGACCGATCTGTTTTCTTCTTAGAACAATTGCGCGCGTAGTGGCCCTCCTTGCCGCAGTTGAAGCACTCCCCCTTCTTGTCACCCTTCTTAGTGCCCTGTTTGGCACCCTTCCACTTGTCGCCTCGGCCTCCACTTTGAGGATGAACCGTGTAAGCTGAAGTTGATGCCGCTGCACTCTCTCGACCGCCACGTCGCATCCACTCATTGCGTACGTACTCGGCAACCTTTGGGTACTTCAGCTCGTTGGAAGGCCAGCCACCAAGGACTGTGATCATGGGGCTCCAACTGTCTGGCAAGGCCAAAAGGAGGATCATAGCTTGCAACTGAGAGTCGACCTCCCAACCCGTGGCCACGCACTCCGCTGCGAGGGACTCAATCTGCTGCATGATCTCCATGATGTTTTCGCCTTCGTTGGCTCGGAGGGTGACGAGCCGTTTGAAGATGAACAGCTGATTGGCAAGGTTGCTTGACTGGTAGATGGAGCAGAGTTTTGACCATGCGTCCGCGGCCAGGGTGCATCCTTGGATGTGCCCAAGTTGTGGTGGGCATAACGCCGACACAAGGAGCGCTAACGCCTTTTTGTTGCGCTTCTTGTATGCCTCCTTCACCTCAGCCGTTGCAGTCTCCGGCGGAGCAGTCTCATCACCTTTTAAAAGCTCAAGCAGTCCCTTGTCGTCGAGGAAGACCTCAAACTGCCACCTCCACAAGGCGAATCCTGTCCCATCAAACTTAAGGACAGTGCGGCTGCTCTCTTGCTCGCTGGTTGCCATGTCTTACTGTTGGAAGCGTGAAATCAAGCTGGCTTTGAACCCCTTAGAGGCGTTGGCCTGAGGGTGAGTGTGCACCCTGGAGGGTCCCTAGCAGTGGCTGGTTCACACCACCAACTGTTTTTGGAGAGACTGAAACTATGGAGGCAACTGGTTCCAAGGATGGCAAAATCTGGTCAGAGAGTGAGGCAATAGTTTTGGCCTCAATTGGATGGGATTTAACACTTTATCAAGGCTCACAAGAAGTGGCATTTTATAGCCACTGATCTAAGCTTTCCAGAACACCAAAGCATGCCAGATTTGGAGCTTCCTAGCAGATTCTATGGCTTCTAGAGTGCTCCTTGGTAGGCTGTCCTTTTCCCACCTAGGAAGGCATCCCTTCCCTCCTCTAGAAGCTTCTGCCCCTTCCTAGATTCCTCAGCTTGCTTCTAGTAGGAGGGAAAGTGTCTAGAAGACCAAGACACCTCTAGATGCCTTGTAGGACAAGTCACCCCTTCTACAAGGTGTGCCACCTTCCTGGACCCTCACCTGGCCTTCTAGAAACTTAAAGAGGAACTCTAGAGGTTGAGCTAGCTTCCTGGCATCTATTTTCCACCTCCCTTGAGGCAGGGCAGAATTTCTACTTGTGGGACTTGAACCCGGGCCCCTGCCTCTAGAGGTGGACACCATTAACCACTAAGCCACTAAGGCTTGTCTTTTTGGTGTTCCTTTTTGGAGTCACTCCTGCCATGGTGAGGAGCATCATTCCAACAGTCGAACGACTGCAAAAATGCGGGTATCGATTCTCCTTCGCTCACCCTCATCGACATCAACCGTTGGAAGATGAAGAGTCGGTTTGCTAGGGCGTTTGATTGATGCACACGTGCTAGTTTTGCGTAGGCCTCGGAAGCCAACGTGCATCCTGTGATGTGGGAGTGTTGAGTCTCGTTGATGGACGTCACAAGAATGGCGAGAGCCATGTTGTTCTTTATCGTCCATGGTGCAAGGTCAGCTGCATGCGTTATCACGGTTGCATCGGCGGGTGCCGTCTCGGTCCCTTTTAGGATGTCGAGGTAGCCACGCAGGTTCATGACAATCTCAAATTGCCATTTCCACAAGGGAAACCCTGTTCCCGTGAATTTGGACATACCCGCCTCAAGGCGGGCTTGACTCGGATCTGCCATTTCCTGCGGTTGCTTGTCTTCTCTGCTTCGCTGCTACTCTGCTTTGTTGAGGCCAATGAGGCTGATGAGGCTGCTGACTGCGACCGTTGTCAAAGATGCAGTTGGTTCCGTTGCATACCCCTCCCACCGATGATCGCCTAAGGCGATGGTGCCGTCGTGAGAGAACAGACTCGGGGTCGTACCATCTTGTAAAAAAAGGGGTAGAGCTTAATCCCGTTGGGGCTCGAGGGTCTTGTCCAACATGGACAAAGCTGTTTCTTGTCCCCTAGTCTGCCACGTGCGCGCACCGTACCTGAAGAAGCCGATGGAGCCGATGGAGCAGATGGAGCCATCCGATGGTCGTGTCCCTGTTGTACCTGTGCGCCCTACAAGACCACGCGCTAGTCGGTCTTGGAAGCGTGCCTTAGAACCAGAAGTGTGGGCCCATAACCCTTTGTCAATGCGCCGGATAGCAACGGTCTAGAAAACGGGTCCCGACATGGGAGGCCACCAACCGCTCTTGTTATTGCAACCAAGATAACATATCAGCCTCGAACGAGGGATCCACACTTCAGGTTCGTTTGGTTTGCAACCTCACGAAGTCCGCATGTTGGTCTTTAGTGTCTACCTTTGGTTGGACACTCTGTGAGGAGTCTCAAAGGCAAGAACTGTAAATGGATGCATGCAAGGTACAGGCTTTTACACTTGTAGCGCTTTGCTAAAGCTTCTGCTTGTAGTGGCTCCACTGGAGCCAACCTCAACCTACATTCCTACTTGGCGCGTCCTTAGACCGCCAAGTGTCATCCTCAATCGGTGGTCCCGTCCTTATTGGCACCCCTCCCCCTGGTGACCTAGTCGCTTCCAATGCCCTTAAAGAGGCTCGCCTTGATGCCATGACTGTCGCCGTCTCTTAGCTTGAAGGCCTTGGTCTCTAACCCCCGCCCCCTATACCCATGCCCTTAATCCTTGCACCTGGGCATGTCCTGGGCATCCCGTTTAGTGACTGGTCCCCCTTCTTCATGTACTGAACCCATTTGCATTGACTTTGGGAGCACTATGATCTTTCTCCCCCCCTTCCCTTTGCTCAGCCTAACCATAGTGCTCTTGCCATTTATCTCCTCTACTCCGCTACCCCTGTTGCTCTTTGCCTATTTGATCAGTTGGTGCCAACCGTCACCCTTCTTTCTCGTCCTCATGAGGCATAGGCTACTCTCCTTGCTCTTTACTCTTCTGACTCCCTTTGCTCTGCCACCTCCCTTCTTACTGATCTCCACGCTCTTCGTCGCCGTCCCGACGAGTCCCTAGGTGTGTCAATGCGCCGGATAGCAACGGTCTAGAAAACGGGTCCCGACATGGGAGGCCACCAACCGCTCTTGGTATTGCAACCAAGATAACATATCACCCTCGAACGAGGGATCCACACTTTAGGTTCGTTAGGTTTGCAACCTCACAAAGTCCGCATGTTGGTCTTTAGTGTCTTCCTTTGGTTGGACACTCTGTGAGGATTCTCAAAGGCAAGAACTGTAAGTGGATGCATGCAAGGTACAGGCTTTTATACTTGCAGAGCTTTGCTAAAGCTTCCGCTTGTAGTGGCTCCACTGGAGCCAACCTCAACCTACATTCCTACTTGGCGCGTTCTTAGACCGCCAAGTGTCATCCTCAAGGCAGGTTCTAGTAAGCTTCCTAGAAGCTTCCTGTCCCAGTTTTGGCCACAAAGAAAATTGCGGCCGTCGCGAGGTTTGAACCCGCGACCTCTCGCTTGAGACTCTGGTGCCTAATCAACCAAGCCAAAAAGGTATGGTTCTTATGATGAGCCACAGGGCACATACCCATTTATGGGCAGTGCATTCCTGGCCCATCTCAGAACAGACCAAGGGGACATACTCCATAGAGCAGTGCATGCCTTGTCTCTATGTGTAGCTAACCAGCTAGGCAGTGGACAAGGTGCATACTGTTTCAACAAATCTCTCCCTTACACCTCTGTCCATCTGTCGCTCACAGGGCTCCATCAATGCCTTGGGGCTCACCCTTCCTCTGCCGCACTCCTCATGCCAAATCCACGAATGCCTGCATAGTGCATGTTGCTCTCCAGCGGCTTGGTCATGCGCTTAGCAAGCATGCTCTTAGTTCCACAGAGCTGCAAGCCCACCACATTCTTCATGACCAGGTTACGTAAGTAATGGTAACGTATGTCGATGTGCCTCGTTCGTCAAGAGATGATCTCGTCGTCAGCCATCGAGATGGCGCTCATGTTGACCACGTGTACGGCCGTGGCATCCTTCTGTGGCACTGTCATTTTGCCAAGTAGGCTGTGCAACCACTGAGTCTCCTTGCACAACTCAGACAGAGCAATATGCTCTACCTTAGCCGTGGACACGGAAACACAATCCTGCTTCCAACTGGCCCATGAGATGGCAACACCATTCAAGATGCACACGTATCTAGACGTGGACTTTTGGTAGTCAAGATTACCTCCCCAGTCAGTGTCAGTGTAGTACTTCAGGCAAAGGGGTTCTGTACCTTCTTGGCCTCCAAGGACGAGGCCCATGTGACGTGTCTTTTGAAGGTAGCACAAGATGCACTTTACTGCTTGTCAACGATTTGGCTCTGGGCTGGCCACGAATCTGCTCACTTTTCCCAAAGCAAAACAGATTTCCGGACGAGTCCCAACCATGGCATACATGATGCTACCCACGGCGGACAGGTAGGGGATGTCTTGCATCTCCCTTTGTTTTGATTTGTTGCTTGGCGACATGAAGGCCTTCAGCTTTGTATCAGTCGTCATTGGGGTGCAAACATGCTTGCAGTCTTCCATGTGATAGCACTGCAGTACCTCGCCGATGTATTTGGTTAGGTTGAGTTCGATGGTGCATGCTGCTCTGTTGCGATGGATGGCAATCCCGAGGTAGTACTTGAGAGGACCCATGTCCTTCATCGTGAACCTTTTGCGTAAGTCAGACTTCAGCTCATCTAGCAACTTGACCAAAGATGAGCAAATGATTAAATCATCCACATACAGCACAACCAATATCAGCCCTCTCCCATCATTGCGCACGTACATGGTTGGGTCATCCTAGCAATGCACGAAGGAGAGACTGGTCATGAAAGCGTCCATCTCTTTGTACCACATCCGTGGGGCCTATTTCAGCCCGTCGAGCACTTTCACCAACTTGTACACCTTGCCCTTGGGAGCTTTGACTCCTTCAGGCACCTCCATCAGCACTTCCTTGTCAAGCTTCCCATAAGGAAAAGTTGTCCTGATGTCCATCTGGTGTATCTCTAGGTTCTTTGTGACCGCAATGCCAAGGAGAGAGCGGATGGAGGTAAAGGTCACGACGGACGCGAATGTCGTATCATACTTGGAGCCCGGGCGTTGAGAGAACCCCTTAGTCACTACCCTTGCCTTGAACTTTTCGATGCTGCCATCTTGCTTCTTCTTCACTCAAAGGACCCACTTGGATCCCACCACGTGGGCCTTGTTGGTTCTATCCACCAGCACCCACGTGTTCTTCGCGGCAATGGACGCAAGCTTGCTTTCCACTACCTCCTTCCACTTGGCCGCATCTGGGCCATTCATCGCCTACGCCAATGTGAATGGCTCTCCCTGAGCCATGCGCGACTAGCTAAGGTCGGTGTAATCATCCTCATGCCGTAAAGGTGCTTTCTTTGGTTGCAAATTGCACCAAGGTGCTGGTGTACCTTCTTGCTTTGGTGCTGGTTCTTCCACAGGTGGTGGTTTGTCGTCGTCGTCATCGTCAAAAGAGTCGTCAGAATCCAAGTCAGGCTCGGAAGCCCCAGATGCCTTGGTATCTGCGTCCATGTCGGATGCTACATCATCCTCTGCAGCTACTCTCCCATTCCCACCACATACTGGGAAAGCGAGCCAGATGTTGGGTGCTTGGTCTCTAGAATCAAGTAACACTATCCACTCTCCCGCTTTGTGAGCAAGGTTCGGGTCTAGCAGCTTTCCCTTTTCAAGGGTACGTTCGTTAAACATGACGTCGTGGCTCCTCACAAGCTTGCCTGCTACCTGGTCCCAAAGCCGATAGGCTTTGTGTGATATGTCGTACCCAACCATGACACACTTCCTAGAACGTGCATCAAGTTTGCCATCACCTTCTCCCGACTGGATTTTCACCCATGCAGTTGACCCAAACACCTTAAGATGAGATGCGTTGGGTTTCTTTCCCGACCATGCTTCTTGTGGGGTCTTCACCTGCTTTTCCTGCTCCTTTCCACGCTTCCATGAGGTGGTCGTTGGTGTGATTCTCAAGAGGTAGCACGCCGTTGTTGTTGCTTCAGTCCAAAGGCGAGGTGGGAGCTTGGCGTTGAAGAGCATGCTTCGCACTATGTTGAGCAGGTTCTGGTTCATCCTCTCGGCAACGCCGTTGCTTTGGGGATTGTAAGGGGAGGTTTGCTTGTGGCGGATGCCATGATGCTTGAGCCAAGGCTTTCATGCCTTGTAATCACCCCTATTGTGACTTCGGAGCATCTTCATTTTCTTGGATGTTTGCCACTCTACCATGGCGACAAACTCAAGAAGTTTCTCCTTGATCTCTCCCTTTGTTTTGAGGAAGTAGATCTACAGCTTGTGGCTTTGGTCGTCAATGAAGGTCAGGAAGTACTTTCTTCCTCCGTTGGACGGTGTGAGGAAGGGTCCACACATGTAATAGTGTATCAGTTCCAAGACATGCTCTGCTTGTTGACCTCCTCTCCCAAACGACTTCTTCTTTGCCTTCTCTTAGAGGCATGGTTCACTCAATGTACACCCTTTCCCATGCTTCATGGTGCACCCTTCTATTCCGTGCACTACCTCTTGCTCCTGCATCTTTTGCAACGTGCTGTTGGCCACATGGCCAAATTGCCGGTGCCTTAGCTCAACATCACTGTCTTTGGTTGGTGTGGCGGCCGCAACTGTCGCCGGTGGTGCATCCTCTGCCTCAGGTGCCACTGTCTTGGTGGCACATGCGAGTCCCTCATTCGACGCCTTGGTGACCTTGGTTTGAAGCATGTAGAGGCCGTCAACTCTTGGAACTTGAAACATGAGGTTGTCTTTGGTCTACAAAATCTGGATGTCCTCGTTTTTTAGCGCCACGGCTTCCTTTTTGGCGAACACCACTGTCATGTTGTTGTCGGTGATTTGTGTGACCAACAGCAAGTTGGCTACGAATGAGGGCATGTACACCACCTTTTGAAGGTTGAATGCCTTCTCCACATCGTTCACGTTGAACGTGATCACCTTGTCCCCTTTGCCCATGGCTTGGACGACGCCACCGTTTGCACACTTGATGCGCATGACAGTTTCGGCCATGGACAGAAATCCACTCTTCTCTGTTGATGAGTAGTGGTTGGTGCCCGAGTCAAGGGCAAATACTCCGGGCCTAAGGATTGCTGCCCCCTTCATGGGTAACCCCCTAGCCATCATATTGGTGTGCTGCTTTTTCAACTTCCCACCTTTGTTCCCGCCTTCTTTCTTGGGACTACGGCAGTCCCTAGCATAGTGCCCAGCCTTGCCACCGTTGTGACAGTTGTCAGACTTCTTGGAACTTTCCACCACCATTGCCTTTCCCTCCACCACCACCGCTTCCGCTGTTGCCTTGACTGGAGCGAGAGATTGCACCTTGTCCACCGAAGCAAGAGACATAGGCTAATATGTTTGCCTCACTACCACTACGTTGCATGGACTCGTTTCGGACGTGTTCGATGACAACCTCATACGTCAGATCTGCCTCCTTCCAACCGCCAAATACGGTGATCAAGGACCCCTAGCTTTCCGGCACCACCATGAGAAAGATCATGGCATGCATGATGGAGTCTAGATTCCATTCCATTTGCTGGAACTCTTGCAGCAGGTTGTCAAATGACTACAAAAATGCGGGTATCGATTCTCCTTCGCTCACCCTCATCGACATCAACCTTTGGAAGATGAAGAGTCGGTTTGCTAGGGCATTTGATTCATGCACGCGTGAGAGCTTTGTGTAGGCCTCGGCAACCACAGTGCATCCTGTGATCTGGGAGTGTTGAGTCTCGTTGATGGACGTCACAAGAATGGCAAGAGCCATGTTGTTCTTCATCATCCATGTTGCACGGTCAACTGCATACATCATCACTATCGCATCAACGGGTGCTGTCTCGGTCCCTTTTAGGATGTCGAGGTAGCCACACACGTTCATGACAGACCCAAAATGCCATTTGCACAAGGGAAAACATATCCCCGTGAATTTGGACATACCCGTCTCAAGGCGGGCTGGAGTCGGATCCGCCATTTCTTCCGGTTGCTTGTCTTCTCTACTTTGCTGCTACTCTGCTTCGTTGAGGCCAATGAGGTTGATGAGGCTCCTGACTGCGACCGTTGTCAAAAGGTGCAGTTGATTCCGTTGCATACCCCTTGCGCCGATGATGGCCTAAGGCAATGGTGCCGTCGTGAGAGAACGGACTCGGGGTCTTACCACCTTCTAGAAAGGGGTAGAGCTTAAGCTCGAGGGTCTTGTCCAACATGGATAGAGCTGTTCCTTGTCCCCTAGTCCGCCACGTGCGCACACCCAACCTGAAGAAGCCAATGGAGCCGATGAAGCATGTGCAGCCATCCGTTGTTTGTGTCCCTGTTGTACCTGTGCGCCTTGCAAGACCACGCGCTAGTCGGTCTTGGAAGGGTGCCTTAGAACCAAAAGTGTGGGCCCATAACCCTTTGTCAATGCGCCGGACAGCAACGGTCTACAAAACGGGTCCCGACATTGGAGGCCACCAACCGCTCTTGGTTTTTCAACCAAGATAACATATCACCCTCAAACGAGGGATCCATACTCTAGGCTCGTTTGGTTTGCAACACCACAAAGTCCGCATGTTGGTCTTTAGTGTCTACCTTTGGTTGGAAACTCTATGAGGAGTCTCAAAGCCAAGAACTGTAAATGGATGCATCCAAGGTACGGGCTTTTATACTTGCAGAGCTTTGCTAAAGCTTCTGCTTGCAGTGGCTCCACTGGAGCCAACCTCAACCAACAGTCCTACTTGGCACGTCCTTAGACCGCCAAGTGTCATCCTCAAGGCAGGCTCTAGTAAGCTTCCTAGAAGCTTCCTATCCCAGTTTGGGCCGCAAAGAATACTGCAGCCTTTTACAAGGTTTGTACCCACAACCTCTTGATCGAGATTCCGGTGCCTATTCAACTAGGCCACAAAGGTATGGTTCCTGTGATGATCCACAGGACACATAGCCATTATGGGCAGTGCATTCTTGGCCCATCCCAGAACAGACGAAGGGGACGTACTCCATAGAGCAGTGAATGCCTTGTCTGTATGTGCAGCTAGCAAGCTAGGCAGTGGACAAGGTGCATACCATTTCAACAGCTAGTTATTCTATAGGTAAAGGGGAAATTGTCTATGGTGCAAGTGATGACACAGGTGCTCTTCACAGGGGTGCTATCCTTTGAGAAGTGAAGAAAGGTACACTTACGTACTCCGGGTAGTGTTGGGGCATGGAAACCCATGGAGCATGCCTGAGGGTGAGGAGCACCTTGTATGGCATGTGGTCAAGGAAGGACACGTCACGGCTCAATAGGAGACCGTGACTAATCGGGTCCCAGATCCTCCATTCCTTGGAGGCATGGGACACCCGGATAAATACGAACCACTTTCCTCTATGAATTAACTTGTGTGGTCATTGTTGTTCTTAAAGCCACACACATGCCATGGTTCCCCACGCCCATGCCAGTCATAACTCTGTCAATTCTTTGAACCAGAGTTCCTATGGTGTGTCTGATTTGGGCAGTGGACCTTGCGGTATCCTGTTCCATACCCAGGTGATGTATTTCACCGCCTCTTCCCACAACCCAGAACAGAGACTATATTCAATAAGGAGAGCGCACAGTGCATCTCCTAGTGTACATTGCCACCTCTTAGCGACATCATTCTGTTGGGGGGAATAAGGGGCAGTAGTTCGGTGCAATATTCTTCTTGATTTCAGGTCTGCTATCAATATACCCTTGAATTCACCCCTTTTTTCTGTATGGAGGACCTTGAGACTGCATCCCGATTCACATTAGGCATAAAGAATCCACTCAGTAATGGCAAGCTGAGCATCAGCCTTTGTAAGCAGCAGGAACGCCCAATGGAAGCAGCTGAAATCATCAGTCAAGGCCGGTATGTACTGTGCTCCATACTGGACAGGAATGGGCCCTGTTAGGTATGCATGTACCAACTCAACTGGAGCGGTGTTGTCGTGTTCAGATTTGGGAAAGGTTTGTCTGTGTGACTTTCCCTCATGAAATTCAAGACAAGTGTTGTCCTTCAGTCCATGTGGAGACTCGATGGGTGTTGGTCCATGCGCCGGTGTGTGTTTGAGCAGTTCTGTTACAAGTTCCTTACTCATGTCAACAAGACGTCGGTGCAGAAGATCAGAGTGATGAGCATCTGTGCCTGTCATGATGTGCAATTGTGGGCGTGATGATCTGGTGCATGAAAAGGCTATGAGCCTGTAGAGCATATCAGCATGCAGTGGTACATCCACTAGTAACGACCCATTGCCATCACAGAGAAATCATCGCTGATTTTACGTCAATGCGGACATTCTTGCTTGCTGATCAAGCTGACTCCCAGAAAACAAGTTCACCTTCAGTCGGCATACATACAACACCCCAGTCAGCCATATTGTCCCTCCCTGTGCTTGCAGAGTAATTGTACCCACACCTTCCACCCGCAGTACTTCCCTAGATCCCGTCCGCACACCCTCAAAATCATGTGAAGCATACAAAGACACAAACAGCTGGTGGTGCGGTGACATGTGATGAGAAGTAGCAGTTTCATACAACCACTCATGCATGGGGAGGGTGTGGGAACTGGTAGTATGCATGCAACCTAACTTCAAACCTCCTGCTAGTGGTGATTTTGGAGGCACGATCCGCATCAGCTCGACATAAGTCTTCCATGATGGATCTGGTGGGCCCCCTCCATTTGTGGCTGCCCCTGTCTGCTCACATGCGTGAACTGCCCAAGCTGGAGGTGCAATCACCTCTGAATGCATGGGAGGAAGTGCATACATCCTGGGATATGGTGGTAGGACCGGCTGTGGTCCTG
>SZWC01008845.1:36358-68723 GCA_023375785.1 Penium margaritaceum
CCACTAGTATTGCATCATGGCCACCAGTCATGTACAGAAAACCAGTGATTAAGTTCATGCTGATGCACCCCCATGGATTCCCAAGAATGGGAAGCTGTTGGAAAGGACCAGCAAGCATTTTGTTGCTAGCCTTGTTCCAAAGACATGGATCACATTTCATGCAATACTTGTGAACATAAAAAATCCATCCCAACTACCAATAGTGGTCGGAGAGTATCTGCTCAGTCTTTTGAGGTCCCACACAACCTTTCAATGGCGGGTCATAGAATTGGGAGAGAACATTTTCTTGAACATCTATCGCATATGGCACAACAACCTGTTCTCCAGGCCACTTAACTCCCACAGTCTCTATTAGTCCGTACTTGCCCATATTTCCAGGGTCTTGAAACCAAGAATCCACACATCATCCCATCTAGATCTTATTGGTAAGGCACTGTAGTAGATAATATCTTGAGGTGGTTGCCGTTGAGGTATAAGGGGGTCAATTTTTTGTATTTTGTGTGTCGCAATGCCCACAAAACACATACCAACCTTGGTGTTTGCCTTGATTTCCACAAGCTGTCGGCTTAGAGATTGGCCACGTTGATGTGTTTTGGCCAATATTATTACGTGAACAAGGATCTACTAAGGTTTTTATTTGAATATGCCTATCATCTTGACAGGTTTGGTTGCATCTGCAAAACAAGCCAAAATGTTTGTGGTCGATCACGATCGTCACGCCCTCCACTACACCCTCAAGGTAGCAATGCCACATCTTGAAAATGTGTACCATAATGAGGAGGTCTTGATTGCCATTCATTTACTGTGTCTTTGCAGGGATGATATTATGGCTCTCATATACAACTGGGTGAGTATCGGAAATGAGGACTGCTCCAAAACCTACTGCCATCGCATCACATTTCATCTCCCACAGCTTCGATCAATCCAAAATGGATAAGGTGGATGTCGCGGATAGACACTCTTCAAATTTGAAAAACAGTTATCGCAATCTGATGTCCATTTCTAATGCACATCATTTTATGTGAGCCTGGTTAGTGGAGCTACCAAGGTCGAATGCCCTTGTACATACCATCAAAAGTAGTTTGCAAGGAAAGACCCAATCTGCCCAAAATTTTGTGAGTGCGGCCAATCCATCATGGTTTGTGTCAGAAAACGGCCCCCGGGTGGAGGCAGTTCCAACGTGGCCCGACGGGTCTACTGTGCTCACGGCTATGTTTTGTGCGGATGGTTCTGAGTCTAAGCGTGAGCTTTCTGGTCGCCTCACGCTATGTTTCTGGGAGTTGAAGGCATTTGTGAGACAGTCACTTTTGCAAAGGGGATAACGCGATTTTGTATTAGTTTTCGAACATGGACATGATCTAAACATTTGTAGGGCTAGTCATGAGCTCTCCAACGCACCAAACTGTGCACGATTCGGATAACCGTATCTCCCGCTACGTCAGTCAAAGCACAGCACCCCAAACTAGCCGCTCACTCGGCGGTGCGCACCATGTCGCCCGCCGAGGCGCCTTCACACATCAAGGACCCATCAAAAACGCCATTCCGGAGACGCAGATGTCCCTACACGTAGTGGCGGCACCCCTCGCACCTTTGGCGTCTGTTTTGATGAGTTTATCATCGAGTTTGGTGATGGGGATTGATGTGGTTTGAAACCTGTTCGCGGACCTTCAGTCGGAATTTTGACTAAGTCCCCGATTAACAAACTGTACTACTGAGTTTCGGACTCCGAGCCAGGTTTTTTGGCTAAGTCCCTCAGTAACAAACTGCACTCCTGCAATCCGGCGGATCATCCACCGGACGCCTCGGCAGTCCTTCCGGAGCAAAATCCCCAGATGGCATTTTGTTATTCGCTCCGGTCAATTATTCACCGGAAGTCAAACCGCGGCCGGCTCCCAGAACCGCCGCGCAAACCCCAACTTTGGAAGCCCATATCTCCCTCGTTACTAGTCCGATTCCGGTGAAACAACTTCCACCGGATTCAGCAACTTGTCAACTTTTAGGGGTAATCTTCCATGGATCCGAGCAATCCTCAGTTTGCCAGATCCATCGACGAGGATTTTCCTCTCTCTGGCGGCTCGTCGGCGCTTCCCAGCGCCGCACTTGGGCATGCAGAGGGGCAAATCTTTAACATTCTCCCCCTTGCACCTGCCATGCCCGCTGCTCCTGCTTGCTCTCACTCATCTTCCGCAGTGCCCTCCAGCCCATCATAGCTAGTCATCCCAAGCCCGGCCACGCTCAATGCGTGCCGGTCGACTGGTTGCGCTTTGGTCAAGCAATCCGCAAGCATGTTGTGCGTGCTGCAATGCTGCAGCACCACCTGCCCCTTTTCAACCATGTCCTGTGCGTAGTGGTAACGCACGTCGATGTGCTTCGTCCTCCTGTGCTGCGTCGGATTGTTGGTCAGCGAGATTGAGCCGGTGTTGTCCTCTTGCACCACGGTAGGCTCCTGCTGCGGTATGCCCAGATCCCCCCGCAACCTGCGAAGCCACACCGCCTCTTTGACCGCCTCGGCCAGCGCAATGTACTCTGCTTCCACTGTGCACGTGGTGCCGCAGTCTTGCTTTCTGCTGCACCACGAGACCGCTGCACCAGCGAGGAAGAACACGTAGCCGGATGTGGACTTCCGCTTGTCCACATCACCAGCGTGGTCTGCGTCCGTGTAGCAGACCAGACGCAAGGGGTCCACCCGCCCCTTGCCATCGAACCTCAAACCTGCATGCCGCGTTGCCTGCAGGTAGCGGAGGATGCGCTTGACCGCCTGCCAATGTAGTGGCCCTGGATCGGCCACGTACATGCTCACTTGGCCCACCCCGTAGGCCAGGTCTGGTCGAGTCGCCACCATGGCGTACATGAGGTTGCCCACCGCCGATTGGTAGGGCACCCCTGCCATATCCTCCCGCTCTTCTTTTGTTTGCGGTGCCATTGCCGCACTCAGTTAACAGGTCCTGAAGACTGGACTGCCAACTGGCTTGCAGTCCTCCATGCCGTACCGCTTCAGCACCTTGGCCACGTTTTTGGCCTGTCCCAGCTCAAGCGTGCGTGCCCTCCGGTTCCGCGTAATGCTCACCCCGAGGTAGTACTCCAGCTCCCCCATGTCCGACATCTGGAATCTGCTGCTCAGCTGCTTTTTCAGCTGCTGTAGGCTCGGCAAATCCGTCAAGCACACAATCAGGTCATCCACGTAGAGTGCAACGATCTGATGGAGCTCTTTGTCGCACCGCACATACACGCTGTGATCCGCCTCACAGCGCTTGAAGTCGAGTTGTGCCATGAAGCTGTCCATCTGTTGGTACCAGCATCTGGGCGATTGTTTTAGCCCGTACAAGGTCTTTCGCAGCTTACACACCTTTCCCTCCGGCGCCTCCACCCCCTCTGGCACCTCCATGTAGATCTCTTTGTCTATGATGCCGTTGAGGAAGGCCATCTTTATGTCCATTTGGTGGAGCTCCATGTCCTTCGCGGCCGCCACCGCAAGGATCGCCCGGATGCTTGTGAACTTGGCAACGGGAGCAAACGTCTCATCATAGTGCTCCCCCTTACGCTGTGCGTAACCCTTCGCCACCAGCCGCGCCTTGTATTTGTCAACCACACCCTCCTTTGTGAACTTGGTCTTAAAGAACCACTTTGAGCCGATGACCTTGGCATCTTTCGGCCTGTCAACCAGCTCCCACGTATCATTTTCCGTGATGGACGCCAGCTCCGATTTGATGGCTGCGTCCCATTGATCCCTTCAGGCCGTGCAAGTGCCTCTTGCACGGTAGTCGGCTCCGTTGATGCAGCCAGCATGCACCGCGTCATGCCAATCCATCGATCGGTGCTTGCGTCGAAGCGCTTCCCCGCTTTTTGCTGCCTCCCGCTGCGGCGTGGTAGTTTTGGTGGTGCATCGTCACTCTGCTAAGATCCCTCCGACTCAGCACGCTCCGGTGAATCATCGACCGGACGGCTCCCCAAGGATCTCTCTCGCTCAGGCAAAACATCACCCGAACGACCGGCGCGTCCAGTGGATTTTCCACCAACGCACGATGCACACTCTGCCGGAAGTGTGCGCCTTGGCACCCTTGGTGCCTCATCCGCCGGATCCTTCCGGTGGATCTCCTCATCAGCTTGATCGTCATCGGAGTCCTCCACGTCGGCTACCACCACTGGTGCACCTTTGCGCTCTGATGCCGCATCCTCAACTTCGGCGTCCGCCGGCTCCTTCTCGTAGTCAAGGAGCTGGAACCACTCCCCTTTCTTTAGAGAGTCCACCACGCCCACGTCGTTGCTGCTGATGTAACTCTGCTGCTCGTCAAACTCGACGTCTTGGCTGCGGATTACCTCCTCCTCGCGCATGTCGTAGAGCCGGTACGCCTTATGCGCGCTCTCATAGCCAAGGAAGAGATATGAATTTGCCCGCGGCTCCAGCTTGCTGTCACGCCTCTACGCAGCCTGCACCACCGCGTGCGCCTTGCACCCAAACACTTTCAAGTGTGCCACACTTGGCTTGCGCCCGCTCCAAACCTCCTACTGCATCTTCTAGTCGCTCCTCCCGTTCAGCACCGTAGTAGGAGTGAGGTTGATGGTGTAACTTGCCGTACGCACAGCTTCCGCCCACAAGCTTTGCGAAAATTCCGCATCCACCAACATGGCCCGTACCATGTTCAACAGCGTCTGGTTCGTCCACTCCACCACGCCATTTGACTGAGGAAAATACGGCGTCGTTTGTTGCCATTTTATGCCCTGCTGCTTCATCCACCCGCTACAGCCCACGTACTCTCTGCTGTTGTCGCTGCGTAGCGCTCTAACCTTCCGGTCAGTCTGCCTCTCCACCGCGGCGACATACTCCTTTAGCCGGTCCAGGACCTCGCCTTTCCGCTTCATGAAGTACACGAAGAGTTTTCTGCTGTAGTCATCAATGAAGGTGACAAAGTAACGCACGCCGCTCTTTGACGCCGTCTTGAATGGTCACCACACGTCACTGTGCACGACCTCCAGCAGGTCCGAGGCGCGATTCAAGTTCTCGTTGAACGGTTTGCGCCGCGCTTTGTCCAAGATGCAAGGCTCGCACTTTTTGTGCAGTGCTGCATCTGTCGCCTCTTCTGCACCGGCGATGACGAGGCCGTGTACCAGCTCACGCTTCACCACTGCGAGTGAGGAATGCCCCAGTCGTCGGTGCCAAAGCTCCAGATCAGCTCCCCCTCCTTTAGCCAGGTTGACAGTGCGTTCCTACAAGTCTGCTGAATCTGTCGCCGCGGAGATCACTTTGGTCTCCATGATGTAGAGGCCTCCCTCCCGCTTAGCCTCCAGCACGGGCTCACCGCCACCGTCCTTTCGCACGACTGCCCTTTTTCTCCTGAAGAGCACCTCGTACCCCTTGTCAGTCAGGCGGCTGACACTTAGAATGTCAGCCAAGCCGGGTACGTGCTGCACGTCCTTGATGACGCGCTGCACCCGCTTTCCACCGACCACCACCTCCACGTCCACATCTCCTTGGCAAGCCGCCGGCTCGACCTTGTCGTTCGCGACCACCATGGATTTACTGGACTTGGTGTAGTTGATGAACCCGACCTTCTCAATTTGGGTATGCTCCTCCGCTCCAGAGTCAAGGCATTACCGGTTGGCCTTCTTGAGGTAGTGGTTTTGAGTGCCGTTGAGAAGCGCCTTCTTGACTTTGGCGTCCTTGCCCCCGGCCTTTGCCTCCTCGGTGCACTCACGGGCCCAATGGCCCTCCTTGCCACAATTTCGGCACGCACCCTTCTTGGCGCCCTTCTTGCCGCCGCCATGTCCGCCACCTCCCTTGGCCCCACTTCCGCCACCACGCGTTTTGGTGACGAGGGCCGATGAGGATGACGAGGACTCCCCGCAGCTCCGTCGCTGCGCCTCATTGCGGATGTACTCTGCGACTGCGCCATAGGTGAGCTTGTCCTGTGCCCATCCTCCCTAGACTGTAATGAGAGGGCTCCAATTGTCAGGAAGGGCCATGAGGAGGGCCATCGCCTGTAGCTGCGTGTCGATCTTCCATCCCACGTCGTTGCATTGTGAGGCGAGCGACTCAATCTGCTGCATGGCGGTGATGACATCATCTCCCTCCTCCATTCTCACTGTCAGGAGTCGCTTCTTGTGAAGATTTTGTTCGCCAGCAACTTGGATTGATGGATGGCACAGAGTTTTTGCCAAGCTTCGGCTGCCAGCTTGCAGCCCTGGAAGTAGCCCCACTATGACTCGGCCGTCCCGGACACCAGCAGTCGCTTCGTCGAGGACTTCCGTTCTTGAGCACCTCTGTGTTCTTCTTTGCGAAGGCCTCCTTCTGCGCTTTTGTCGCCCTCGCTTCGTCGAGGACTTCGGTTCCCTTCATGACCTCCAGCAGCCCCTTATGCGCGAGGTGCAGCTCAAAGTGCCACCTCCATAGCCGTAGCCAGGACCACCTGCATACTTCTGGATGGGCAGCGTCTCCTTCTGCGCCATTTGCGCAGTCTTCAACTCCGGGACCTCAGAGGTTGACGGCGATGTCGTCCCCGATGACGATCCCGTCCGCTGCAAATGTCGTGAGCGATTGCAAACAGGTCAGGGCTGTGGCCCCGGGGTGGAGGCAGTTCCAACGTGACCCGACGGGTCTACTGTGCTCACGGCTATGTTTTGTGCGGGTGGTTCTGAGTCTAAGCGTGAGATTTCTGGTCGCCTCACGCTATGTTTCTGGGAGTTGAAGGCATTTGTGAGACAGTCACTTTTGCGAAGGGGATAACGCGATTTTGCGTTAGTTTCAGAACATGGACATGATCTAAACATTTGTAGGGCTAGTCATGAGCTCTCCAATGCACCAAACTGTGCGCGATTTGGATAACCATAGCTCCCGCTACATTAGTCGAAGCGCAGCACCCCAAACCAGCCGCTCACTTGGCGGCGCGCACCACGTCGCCCGCCGAGGCGCCTTCACACATCAAGGACCCATCAAAACGCCATTCCAGAGGCGCAGATGTCCCTATGCATAGTGGCGGCGCCCCTCGCGCCTTTGGGGTCTGTTTCGATGAGTTAATCATCGAGTTTGGTGATGGGGATTGATGTGGGTCGAAACCTGTTCACGGACGTTCAGTCGGAATTTTGACTAAGTCCCCGATTAACAAACTGTACTACTGAGTTTCGGACTCCGAGCCAGGTTTCTTGGCTAAGTCCCTCAGTAACAAACTGCACTCCTGAAATCCGGCGGATCATCCACCGGACGCCTCGGCAGTCCTTCCGGAGCAAAATCCCCAGATGGCATTTTGTTGCTCGCTCCGGTCAATTATTCACCGGAAGTCAAACCACGGCCGGCTCCCAGAATCATCGCGCACATCCCAACTTTGGAAGCCCATATCTCCCTCGTTACTAGTCTGATTCCGGTAAAACAACTTCCACCGGATTCAGCAACTTGTCAACTTTGAGGGGTAATCCTCCATTTCAGGATCCGAGCAATCCTCAAGTTGCGAGATCCGTCGACAAGGATTTTTCTCTCTCTGGCGGCTCGTCGACGCCTCCCGGCGCCGCACTTGGGTATGCAGAGGGGCAAATCTTTAACAGTCTGGACCTTGTGTGAGTTAACATAGACTCCGTCCTTGTGGACTATATATGCAAGGTATTCAAACTCACCTCGTGTGAATGTGCACTAGCTCACTTTCACATAGAACTTCACTTCTGAAAGGATCGCGAGGACTTTGTGTAGATGCTGTATGAGCTCTTCCAATCTATCTCAAAAAGAGCAAGACATTGTCTAGGTAAACCAAGAAAACTGGCTGAGCTCTTTGGTGAATACTTGGTTCATTTTTCCTTGGAAGGCTCATTGAGCATTTGTTGTCCTAAAGCACAAAACCCAGAACTGACATTGTCCAATTTGCTTTCAGTTTGTTTAGTCCATCATCTTCCATGATGTACATTTCATGGTACCTTTCATACATGTCCGAGGATGAGAACAATTGCTCTCCTTGAAGTTGGTCAAAAAAGTTCTCAATCCATGATAAGGGAGTCAATTTTTCATAGTCAGCTTGTTCAATTCCAAGTGTTCCATGCACATTTGCAAGTCACCATGATTTTTGTTCATAGAAAAGTATGAGTATACCGTATGGTGAGCTACTTGGCTCAATCCATCCCTTTGAAAGGTACTCTTTGATTTGGAATAAGCCGTATTGCCTCTCTAGTCGGCTAAGATACTACATGGGTCTAATCATACTAGTTGCCTCTGGTTCAGTGAAATTGTGTAGCCTATGTATCATTCTGGTGGAAGCCAAACTGGTGGGTCTTGGAACACATCCAAGAACTCCACTAGAAGAGCTTTCATCTCTCAAGGCGTGTATCTCTTCACTTTTGTGATCTTTCTATAGCTGAGCCAAGAAGTATCGATAACCATGTAAACTTTCTCCCCCAACCGGCTTTGTAGACAAGCTGGCATGGAATTTCTATAGGATTGGTGACAACACCGTACTCGGAATGAAAGCAAGTTGGCGCTATCCCTTTTGGAGGATCAAACATTTTGATTCAAAGCACATCAGAGCCTTTCTTTTTCAGCAAGGGATCGACTAGCACCACGTCAAACTGGTCAAGAAGGTTGAGTACCTTCAACATAATGCTTTGTGTGTATCCTTAAATGCAACAATTAGCTTTGAAGGTACTGTGCAATTGTCATTGACAACTTTGTCATCCAATGGCTCAAAAGACAGGCCCACTTTTTGGTTGAGGCCAAGGCTAGCAAAGGAGTCATCCCTGCTAGTGTCAGCCAACACGTTCACAGAAGCACTAGCTACGTGTCCTTTAAACTACATCATCATGTTTCCTCCACCATTTTGATTGAACATGATCGATGACGGAAAGCCAAGTTTGTGGTAGATATAGAATCGGTGTATTGGGTACTGCAACTCCTATGATTCTCCCACTTGAGTCCACATCTTGTGGCTATGTGTGCATTTGGCTAGCACCTTCTAGAATTTGAGTTTGACTGGGCCGAAGTCATCCTATGAAGGTACCAGGAACGTGATTGAGCTAATTTCTTCGAGTGTGCTTGCTTGAAATAGTACATTGAACAATCTTTGCAGTGTTCAGTGTCACCACTACTAAGCACGTTTGAACATGTATATTGCTTGGAAATGTAAAATTTAGTTGGTAATGTCGGTCAACGAGTACGGATTGAGTTTAAACAACAGCGGAGAAAAGACCAGAGAAATTTGAACTCGTGAAATTTTTGACTTGTTTTGTATCCTTGTCTGAAAACATGAGTCCAGGCTTGTGATCCACTCTCATCCCTCAGTGGTTTCCCCTAATTTTATACAAGAGTGGAGAGAACCAGCACCACGGCCTTGTCTGTTTCCATGGCTGGGCCCATTGCCAGGGCCACGGCCTTGTTTGCAGCACAGTCCTTGGTCTCATACTATACCATCTTCATGAGGTTATGCAGCTACGGCCAATGCGCAGCCTTTTCCCTGCCACTAGTAGCCACAGGTCATAGAGCCATGGAATGACAAGGCTGCATACCGTTGTGGCAGATTCCCTTATGGAAGGGTGTGTTACAACGCTCACACGCCAACTACAACTTGTTGTTGTCGTGGCCGTGCTTATGGTTGAGGGCCTTTTGCCCACCTTTCTTCTTGTCTGAGGGGCATCGAGGTCAATGAGCCCGGCAATTCATCCGTCGCGTAATGTGCCCTCTCTAACTTCCAAGCCAACCACACACTGCCCAAATTTGAAATTCCGGCACTCGGGTTCAATCCATTGTAGCTTCAACACACTCAACTGCACTTCCACAAGCTAATGGCTTAACAACAAGCACCACAAATGCGAGAAATGCAACCGCCGCCCCTCTAATACTTGGCGAACATGCTGCAGCATCTGTTGCAACAGCTAGGGCCAACGCTCCTGCACCAAATGGGCAGCCAACTAAGAACGACTTGGCGCTGCTCATCCAAAATTTCAATACCAGCCTGTCAAGCACAGTTCCACCGCAGCTCCGCGGGGAAGATCCATCCGCGGAGACAGCATGGGCAGGCTTAGATCCACGCACAGAACGCTGGCTCCCGCGGACGCGGTTGAGCAAGGGGTAGCGCGGAGTCCAGGGGCGATGAGGACCAGGATGTCTACAGGAGAGCCGCCGCAGGTTAGCACAATCACCTGCGGCGGTTCCCCCAACTCAAGTGCTTGTGGCGGTGGGAGAAAGAGGCGGGAAGTGGTGGCGGGAAAACCCGCGGTACAAGGAGAACAGGGACAAGCCGCAGCAATACCCGCAATCATTGACAGGGCGGAGATAGGTCAGCGGAAGGGCCGAGAAATCAAGGGAGAGAACATCCAATCAGCATGATTGATCATGCATCAATCACGGAGCAGCCCCTTGAGACGCACCGCAGAGGACGAAGATTCAAGGAAGAACATGAGGAACCGCGAACACGAGCCGCGGATGAAGGAAATGATCAGTAGAGGATGTGCTGTATGTGGGTGGGTGGCTAAGGACGAGACCCGCGGTGCGTAGCCGCACCGTGTGGAGTCCAAGTAGGGGGAAAATAGGATACTGTGAGAGGGATGAGACCAACGGTATGTAGACACGCCGTGCGGAGTCCAAAGTAGAAAAGAGCCTCAGTAGCGGTAGGACAAGTGCAACTCAGTCTTTCATGTAATTCCCAAGCAGTACTCCGCATTCATGGACTTTGCCAAATTCATCTAAGACATTCAACCACTCCCGTTGCTCTCCATCCCGCTGCTCCCGTGTTCTCCTTGGAGTCCTGTCCGGGAACTGTGGAATTGCGTGCGCAAGGAACCGAATGTCCGAGTGAAGTGAACTGCCGGCGGTGCCTTCACTTGCACACGTCCGCGGAACAAGGGTTCCGCGGAGAGGAGCTGGAAGCCACGCGGTGGCCGCGCCCATGTGGCAAGGAGCGGACCGCGGAGTGTCATTCATCGGTGAGGTTTGTGTACCAAGGTTCAGGTTTTCAGTCCGCAGAACTACCAATAGCTAGGGGTGGGGAACCTGTGATGCTGCTACCTATCTGAGTAGAGCTGTGGCCATAGTAAGAAGTGCATAATCCGTGGATCATGCGGAATCAAGCATGTGCGGAGAAAGTTAGGGGCGCGGAAAAATTGGGGGTATCAGTGTCATGGTGCGGTGAGCGTGGACAGTTCCTCACTCTTTGTTTAGCGGAACTGCGCGTGACCTTCAGATCAGTCATTGATTTCGGCAGCAAGTTTTGTGCATCAAGACTGAAGGAAAAGACAGCAGCAGTCATCTGTGCGGTGCTTCTTGCCGCGCCAAGCCACCAGCTACGAGGACAACCAGAACTCCTCGGCGGTGCTATCCCACACCCCAATCAGTTCCTCGCCAGGGGCGGATCCACTTGTCCAACATCGACGTGTGAACGAGTGGCTGGAACAGCTGCACTGGCGTCGCATCATGAACGCTCTGGGTGACCGTGTGGAAGTGGAGACAGTCTCCGACCATGGCAGTCACGGACCCAGCCATCCCCAACACGAGTCGGAGGGACAGGGGGCTGTGGCTGCGCCACTACCGTGGTTTTCCGACCCCCAACCATCATTGGAGCAACACTCCGATGGTGGAGGACTCGGGGCCTATCATGGATTGGTCTACCAGCGACGTGGCAGGCAGCAGCCGGCGATGGCTGGCGTCATAGCGGCACACCACGCATCCTTGACAACACATCCACAGACACAAAACCCCAAGGAAGCGGAAACTACCAACAACCCAGTAGTGGACGACCAACGGCCAGTGATGGACTTGTAGCAGAAAGGACCACTGGCTCTCGCTTTGGTATGTCTCTGGATTCCACCCTGCCGCGGCAGGTGGAAGGGACGGTCCCGGGAGACATGGCAACGAGTCCACCTGTAACGGGATCACAGCTGCAGCAGGCGACCCCACCAGCGTTCCACCCGGGAGGCGAGCTCCTAGGGATGCCGGGGCCCCCACAAACACCGTGATCCACGCTGTTGTCGGTGAACCAGCCACTAGAGAATCAGCCTTCCGCGCCTGCGGGAGCGACGACGGTGGAACCAGTCGCATCCTCTCAACCACCGATGTACTTGCTGCAGCAGTCTCCGGGAGTCGGCCAGGCAAGGGGGTCGCCGCAGCACTACATGTCCGGCCTAAAATTGCAGCAGAAGCGTCCGCAGCTGAGCATGAGTGTGCCATTGATGGTAGCACCCTCATAGGCCATACCAAGAGCACCGCTACAGCAGTAGATGCACCCATCCCAGACGGTAACCAGTGCAATGCAAGCAGAAGCACTGCCGGCACAGGGACCACTCACTCAACAACCTTGGCAGCCCATGCCGCAAGCAGGGATGTCGGTTCAGCCCCCCGCGGGGATGACGCAGCCAAGGACTCAGGGTGCGTGCATTACCCACCAGGGAGCCCCAGCGCAAGCACTACCAGTGGGGACTCGACCATTGACCCATCAGCAGCAGACGGTTGGGGGTATGGCACAGATGAATGCCATAATCCAGCCTTTCGCTCCGCCCTTGTGGGCGACACAGCACCAGCAGTCCGGGGGCATGGCATAAGGGGGGATGACACTGCCGACGCTAGTGGCCGGCATACCACCGTAGCCGCCAGCGATCGCCCATCAACAAATTCCTCATCAGAAAATGATTGGCGCAGTGCCCGCGGGAGCACCGCCACCAATCCCACATCCGCCACCAACAGTGCAGATTCATTCGCACCTGTTGCCGCAGCAGACACATGGGACACAACACGTTGCGGGGACGGTAGCAGCCCTAACTGCCAGCATGGGACCAGCGGTTCAGCCCTATTCCGCGGCGGTGATTCCTGTCGACCAAACGTATTGGGCACCTCAGATGATGCCTTCAGTGCTTGGGATTCAGACTCCTCCCCCTGGGACAACATTCTTCTCCACACCTTACACCGCTACTGCGTCAGCGCCTCCCTCTTTGTACCTGCTTCCCCCACCTATGCAGCCAGGCTTTACTATGCCCGCGGGACAGCCCCAGATACTAAACCCCCCTACGGGATACTCCGCGGCCCCTCCTGCAACCATTCCGCCCCCACGTGCTGTGACTGCGTTGACGACTAACCGCAGCACCGTTCCGTAGTTGCAATACATCCATTCTGAACCCGCCAATATCCCACGGTTGGACTCCTTCAAGGGTGCCCCGGAGGAGGACCCCTGGGTCTGGCTCAAACAAATCACCCTCTATGCTAGCATCGGCCGCATTCCGCCTGACCTCTGCCTCGCCACCGCAGAACTTCATCTCCAAGGGGCTGCAGCTGATTGGTACAACGCGCGGGCGCCTTTCCCTTCTTTTGAGGACTTTGGCAATGCCCTCATTGAGCGCTTCAAGAACCTGACAAAGGAGGAAGCACTGCGGAAGATTGAAAAGGAGGTCATGTGCAAAGATGACGATATCCGCAGATTTCTGGACCAGTTCCTGACCTGGGCTTCGGTGGCCAAAAGCCCGCAAGGGGAAGGCCTGCCGCTATGGATCCTGCTGCAAAACCTCATCCGCGCACTTCCCGATGAAATCAGCAGCCTCATGATCGCGGACCACTATCATTCCCTCCAAGACGCGGTGCGGGACGCCACATCTATTTTCACCAGACAGCGGTCCACCCGGCAATACCAGGGCGGTGAGACTCATGCACCCTCCCCTTCCCACGGCCTGCCCCCGCAGCAGCAGAAGCCGAGAGCTTGCTACACGTGCCAGAGCCTGGAACACATTGCTTGGGATTGCCCATGTAAACGACAAGCAGCCCCGCGCTCTGACCCAGTCTCCCAGGATCCCATGGTCCAGCAGTGGCAGCAGTATTATAACCAGACGTGGCCGGGTCAGCAACAACAGCATCAGCGGCAACAGCAGCAGCAGCAACGGCAACGGCCTCCGCCCCCCACTAGAAAAGACCAGGCGACCCAGGGGACAGGCCGGGGTATCTTGCCAAACCCGCCGCCAAACCCCACGGCCAGCGCCCGCAACGTAATACTGGGCTTGCCTATGGCGGAGGATGAAACCACAGAGGTAACACCCACACCTGAGGAAACGGAGCTCATTACCCGAGCCCGTCGACTCATGCTCCGCGGATGGGACTTGTAGGATGCTGCACAACTCCAGAGTGATCTGCGGCGACGGGCAGAAGCTGCTGAGGCCCGACTGCAGGAGGCCGTTACTGCCCGCTCTGTGTGACCTCCGGAAAAACGACGTGCTACGGATCCAGCACCTACAAAAGTTCCAGCCCCTGCCAATCCCTTGTCGGTGCCCCACCATGCTCCCTCCCTTGCCGTAGAGTCCACAGACCCGGTAGACAAACTCTTCAGCACTCCCATCGCCTCCGTAAACTTCTTTGATTTTCTCTGACTTCACCCCGAGCTGGCTCCGCGGCTCAGAGAAGAGTTCACCCAAGCCAACCATCGCCTCCTGAGTGTTGGCATCTCCCTCACCTGTAGCACTCTGACACACGGCACTCAGAACACCCGACGGGTCGTAGCAGAGGCCCCACCGAGATTGACCACGGAGGAGATAGATTGGGGTTGGGCTCCACAGCCTCTAGAAAAACCTCGCCGCGATGACCGCCACTACGAGGTTGCCTGTTGCATGATTTGGATCTGCGGCCGCAAGTTCCTCACTATCAACGACACAGGGGCAACACACACTACCGTGGCACTCCGCGTCCTGTGCCTTGTTGAATGGACAGACCGCATCCTTCCAACGCGCCGACTGTTCAGCAATTCTGCGGGAGGGAAGGATTATGGGGACGGAGAAGTCCGGGGCCTGCCCATGCAGGTGGGTTCTCTTCACGAACCAATGAATGTCCAATTCACACAGGCCCGGACTTATGATGTCCTCTAGGGCATGGACTATCTCCTTCCGCGACAAGGCAACCTCATGTTCTCACTGGGGGTCATGCAACTCACCTCCGCCACCGGTACGAAGGAATACACCCTCATTAGTGTGGGAGATCGAGTAACGGTGTCGGTGACCGGTAACTCACCCTTTTCCCTCTCTGATGCGGCACAGGAGGATGCATACCTGCGTTCCCACCGCAGCCAAGCCCCTGCGGAGGTCGCCCTTGACGCGGAACAGATACCTGTTGGGGAATGGCGTGAACTCTCTGCGGACCACACGGAACCAGGGGTGCGTGCCAGCCTCTTGGGGCTGTGGCAGCAAAGCAAACAGGCGTTCGGCCAAGGCCTTCCCCTGGAGGACGACGATGATTTCTACCCCATCCGCGACCAAGACCATCTCCGCCCCCACGATGGGATCATATTATGCACCCTCGCCTCTCACCTCACCAAAAGCAGGACCTCCGGGAACTGCTGGACTCCTATGCCGACATCTTTGCTGGCGCGGCGACAGATCTAGGAGCCGTCCATGCCTTCCATGTCATTAACACCGGCGCGGCCGCTGCAGTCAAACAGAAGGTCCGCCGGATCCTCCTTGAACAAGAGCAAATCATCAACGAAGGCCTCGCGGAGTTGAAGGCGCAGGGCGTAATAGTGCCCATCGTCAGCCCCTGGCGTGCTAACTTGGTCAAACCAGATGGGTCCAAATGTTTCTGTGTGGACTTTCGCGACCTCAACCGTGTCACGGAGGAAGACGCCTACCACATGCCGCTGATCGTCAACATCCAGGAGCGACAGCAGGGGTATGAATGGTTCGCAAAACTTGACGTCAAGGCGGCCTTCCAAGCTGTCCCCATGCACCCGGATTCCATTGTCAAGACGGCTTTCGTTACTCCCGAGGGACTCTATGCCTTCACCCGTATGCCATTTGGTCTCGGCAACGCTAGCGCCACGTTCCAGCGCGTCATGGATCCCACCCTCTGTGGTATTCGCAACATGAGCTGTTACATTGATGATATCATGGTTGCGGCCCACAGTTTCGCGGACCTCTTCTCCTCCCTCTCCGATGTCTTCTCGGCTCTCCGCGCTGCCAACCTCAAGCTCAAGGCCGCAAAGTGTTCCATTGGCACCGCGGAAATGGAATTTTTGGGGTTCGTCATGAGTGCCGACGGCATCAAAACCGATCCCGCAAAAATCACGGCCGTACAGGAGTGGCGCCAACCCACCACTGCGGGATAGGTCAAGATCTTTCTCGGCTTTGTCTCCTTCTACCGCAAGTTCGTCCGCGACCACGCCCGAATCATCCGTCCACTGCAGCAGCTGACCCATCAAGACATCTCGTTTGAATGGACGCCGGAGTGTGCCGCTGGCAGGGCGGAAATCAAACATCGCCTGGTCATCGTGCCCATGCTTGAGTTTCCTTCATTTCAACCTTCCCTTCTCCATCACCACTAACTGATCCCGGGACGGCCTCGGCGCCATACTGTCGCAATCGGTCCAAGAGCCAGTCCAGCGAGTGATTGCGTATGCCAGTCGCGCCCTCACCGAGGGTGAGCGGAACTACCCACCAGTGAAGGGCGAGTGTTTGGCTGTGTTATGGGTGCTTCAGCACTTCTGTGACTACACCAAGAACGGCAAGCCTTTCACTGTCCTGACCGATCACCAAGCGTTACAATGGCTCCTCACAACACAGAACCATGAGGGCATCTTGGCCAAATGGGCCCTCCTCCTTTAGGGTTATGACTTGAAGATCAAGTACCAACCCGCGCTCGCCAATCGACACGCGGATGCTCTCAGCCGCCTCCCTCGCGAAGACTGGCCCCACTCCGCGGATCCGCAGAAAGACCTCCTGGACCCCCCCACAGCTGTTCCTCTCCCAACGAACAATGAACCTCAATGGAAAGGTGTCGCTCAAGAATTCATGGATGAGGAATCTACGACTGCATACCAACTCCTGTCCGAGATAGAACCAGCCGAGCCCCTTGGCACCGCGGAGACTCTTCTAGCCCTCCATCTCACTGGGCACCAGCTTGCCTGACGTTTCAATCCCACCATCCGCGGCTGGACGCTCGAAGAAATCGCGCACATCTCCCCCCACCCCCCCGCTCTTCACTACCACAATCACGCCGGTCTCCCTCTGCCGCGGCGGCTATAACCGTCCCTCTGACGCTGTCTCCCGCACCCTCTGCCTCCCCTCTCCTTGATACTTGCCATCCCCTTTCCTTGGTTGACTTCCTCCTCCCCTCGCCTGCATCTGCGGGGCGTCTCCAGAACCTCTTCTCCTCCGTGAACCCCTCTCTCTCTCCCGCCGGCATCCACCTCTCCTGCACCTTCACCCATGATGCAGGTGTCCGCATGGTGGCCCATGCCATTGCCACAGCACACTCCAGCGTCCGGGAGGATGCCCGCTGCGCGCCACGCACGTGGGCCCCTGTACCGCTGATACCCGGTCCAATGGCACCCGCTGAAGTCCACGTGGCATGGTGCCACGTCTGGGTTTTTGGCCGCAAATTTGTAGCCATCGTGGACACCGGCGCCACCCATACCACCATTGCACTGCGGATGGCTCGCACCTTACGAGTGGACCACCTCATCACACGTACTCGACTCCGCTTCTCCATATCCACCGGAGCCATCGATGCACCCATCGGTCAGATCGTGGCCCTCCCCATCCAGATCGCCAATGTGCATGCACCGCACACCGTACAGGTGTGCGATGTCCGCACATATGACATGCTCCTCACAGTCGACTTGCTCGTGCCGCGCCAAGCGAATACATTGCTCGGCGCCGGCATCCTCAGTCTTGTTTCCGTCTCCGGCATTCAATCGTTTACTCCACTCTTTTCCTCAGCTCGCCCATCGTCTGATCCACTTCCCATGGTTCTCACGCCACCTACCTCTGGCACTCGGTTCACTCGCCGCGTCACACGAAGCTCGGGGGTAAACCGCGGAACTGCCTCTGCCATGGCTCGTTCGTCCAGCGCGGAGTCCGCGCATGCAAACCGAGGGGGTGGTGGCATTGCAAGGCGAGCATCCGGCGGCAGACCGCAAACCGAGCCGTAGCCGGAATGAGACACTCCGCACTACCCGTGACGGCAGCCTCACCTGGGGCATCTCAGCCCCCCCGGGACCCTTCCGCGCCCCCGGCAGCAGCAGCAGCGGCAACTTCACCTGAAGCACCTCCAACTTTGGACCATCCTGCATCACTAAGGGCATCTCCGGCTGCCCGGGGCCCTTCTGCACCACCTAGAACATCTCCTCGAGTCCCCTCTGCGTCGCCTGGGACACTTGTGGCCCCACGGGGTCCCCCTGCACCCTCGACGATAGTGGCGGCAACCTCACGTGGAATAGCCCCGACATCGGACCCTTCCGCACCCCCAACAACGGCAGCATCAACGGTCCCACCTGGAGTAACTCGAGTACCGGGCTCCACCGCACCACCCACGGCAGCAACCCCAGTAGCGTCACCAAGAGCACCTCCGACGCTGGTCCCTCTCGCATCGCCGGCATTAACCGCATCCGTAGGCGCACCACCGCCCCCTGGCCCCTTTGTGCCAACAGCGCACTCTTCCTCCCCACCAGCCTTGCGAGACAGTCCAGCGCACGACACACCACATCCCGCACTCAGTGCAGGAACGATAATGGAAGGAGCGCGGACCTACCTGGAAGAGAGCTCCGGGGATAGCGGAGATGAGCCCAGGGCAAACCAGATACTGGACGTGGTCAGCAGTGTCATTATGCACTTGCAGGACGAGCTCCCGGAGGCAATCTGCGCGGACATGGGGGACTCCTTCTACAACAAGGCATGGCAGGTAGCCCTGAAGGGCGCGGCCAAGACTGCACTGGCACTAAACCAGCGCGGACGACAAGATCAACTGCTGGAAACAGTAGGTGAGGAGCGAATAATCTCGGCGCTCCGCAACATCCTCTATCTTTGGCCGAGCAGTGGAATGAAAGGTGTGGCAGCATTTCTTGACAAAGAACAACCAGAAGGCGCGGTGAACACTGCCCGCGAATGGTGGCTCCTGGTCCGCAGTGACCAGAACGCGGACCCCACCCGACGCTACGTGCATCTGCTTCAGGAACGTGCCCGGGCACTTACTCTCTACCATGCCCACCAGATGCTTGCGGGAACGATGGAGGCACCAGACCGGAAAACCGCGGCAAAAGTCTAGAGGTGGGGATACCTGATCGGGCTGGTCACTACCGAATGGGGAGCACAGTACACAGCGGCAGAATTTGCAAGCATCACTGATGCGGAGATGCGATACGAGAACTGGTATGCCGCCATCAGTGAGTGCTGGCAGCTCACATTGGATGGAGCTCCGCGGTAGCGGATAGTAGCCGCGGTAGCACAAGGACTGTGGAAGACACTATCAGGAGTGGGCACCCAGCTAACGGAAGAGGCAGCAAACCACTGGGCCCGGGAAGTAGCTGAAGTGTGTCGGGAAGAGAAGAGCCGCATTCTCATGGAAATAGAGGAGGCTCAGGAATACGTCCGCGATTCTCCTGAGATCTTGCAGACAAGGGGTAAGCTGCAGGCTGTCTGGCAGCAAAGGGCGGGAGAAGAGAAGCAAGAAACGAAGGCAGCTGCAACACAGGTGGTCGCGGAGCTGGAGACAGAGCTAGAGGAAGCAAGAGCGACAGTGGAGGCCACGGTGGCAGAGATAGAGGATACGGGGCGAGGCGTGGCGGAGGCAGCGAGGCCAACGGCGGAACATGTGACATGAGAACAGGCAGCGGAGCAACAAGGAACAGTCCAAGCAGCAGGCGGAAGTCAGGGACAGGATGTGCGTGCGCAAGTGAGACCGGCTAGAGCCAGGTGGACAACATGGAAGGGCGCTTCCCGACCTGCCCTGTCAAAGGCTCTGCGGGATAAACAGGCCAGGCTTCAGAAGGTGGCCAAGCAACCTGAGGCATCAGCAACCGCCAGCACACAGGCTGCCCCACACCAAGCGGCCTCGATCAGCGCCGCAGCCACCCCCCGGAAGAAGCCAACCGCGGAAACAAAGGCCCCCTCCGCGGACACCACGCCGAGATCCCGCCAACCAGGACAAGAGAAGCGAACCATCGAGGATAGCACCGTTGGTGCACCCGCTGCTAAGCGCAGCAAGCAGCATTGCCTTGCTCAGGACACACTGCAAAACATCGACCTGGCGCAGCTCGTGCAAGCCCAATGGGACGCGGCCCAAGCCATGGAGTTGCTCATGGCGGTATTCCGCAATGTCCCAATGCCCGCTGGCTCGATTCCAACTCACTTGCAATCCCTACTGGGAGGCACCGGTGTAGCAGCACACCAAGAGAAAGGGACTGGGGAAAGCACCGCGGTTCCTGAGACCAAAGAGAGGACCGCGGGGGTGGTGATCTCCGAGCTGAGTAAATCACCAGAGCCCGATGAAGAACAGCCTATTGCAAGGGGGCCAGGCCTATTGCGACTCCAAGAGGCAGCGGTGGGACAAAAGCCAGGGGCAGAGACAGGCGGGGTCAGCGGAGGACAGGGCCGGCGGCATACGGCACCATCAGAGGTAGGGCTGCGCGGCCAGTGGAACGAAGGGGAACTACGCGCGGTGGGAATCCTACGGCTCTTCCTAGTACCGGACAGCTGGGACAGAGAGCCACCGACGTATGATGAAGAGAATCAACGGTGCCTGCAGGCAATGAAGGCGGAGCAGGATGCGAGGCGAGCCTAGGGATTGCCAGCGCTACAGAAGGAGAAGAAGAGGAAGGCAGGGGTGGCCGCCACGGAAAAGACAGGAAAAAAGGGACCCGTTGAAACACAGGATTGGCGGATCTGGCAGACGGCTCACATCTGGCTCCGCGCCACAACCAAGGAGCAACAGAAAGTGGAGGCGGAAAAGGTGTACAAAACCTTGGGCGCTCAGATGGGGGTGGAATACGACCGGCGGAAGAAGGATGACCTCACTCGCCTTTGTGAGCAGTATGCATGGAAGGGCGGTCGCCTCTGGCAGACCATACCACACATCCTTTGGGTGCCTCCGCCCACCATGCAAAGAGCGGTGGTCGAGGCCTACCACCGTCA
Source organism: Penium margaritaceum (assembly GCA_023375785.1). Classification (NCBI taxonomy): domain Eukaryota; kingdom Viridiplantae; phylum Streptophyta; class Zygnematophyceae; order Desmidiales; family Peniaceae; genus Penium; species Penium margaritaceum. The sequence continues at coordinate 57,191 of SZWC01008845.1, forward strand.
CCACCATTCCGGTGTGCGGGCACTAAATGAGCGGTTATCCCCCATCCTGCATGTGCCAGACCTTCTGGCAGTCATAAAGGAGGTGGTGCAACACTGTGCGCCATGTGAGCGACACCGAAAAGTTACGCTGCGGAACATGCCCCTCTACTTGCCCTCTCCTATCGGCGAACCCTTGGATCGTATCATCGTTGACTTCCATGGGTCACGCCCTCGCCGCGCTCAAGGGGAGCGGTACTGGATTGCAGTGGTGCATCACTTTACCAAGTACGTGTGGGTCATGGCTGTCCCCGACAAGTCCTCAGAGCGGGCAGCCCGTTTCATCCGGGAGGAGATCTTCTACCGCTTCGGCGGTTGCCGTGTTGTGCACAGCGACAATGGTACAGCTTTCGCAGGGGCATTCTGCGAGGAACTCGCGGAGTGGGGCATGCACCACGTGCACTCTGGGCGGTACCGCCCCCAGTCTCAGGGGCAAGTCGAGCGGCTGCACGAAGTCCTGGAGCGGGCACTGGCCACTGCGGAAGAAAGAGACTGGGGGGAAACCCTCAAGAATACCGCCCACTTCCTCAACATCACCCCCAGCCACGCCACATCGTTCTCGCCCCACGCCCTCCTCTTCGGACAGCCTCCACGCGCGGCACTGGGAATGCTGCAACCACCACTGCGGATGCCACTAGACCCGGAGCAACAGCAGGATGGCCGATCAGAGGAGGAATGGGAGATGGAAAAAGATAAGGAAGTGCAGGAGTGGTACCGGGCACGATGCCAGAAAACATCCGCAGTAAGAGCAGAGGCACGACTCCGCCCCTCTGTCTCGGCCTGGCGCGAATGCAATGCTGCCAACCGACACCTCAACCATGGCCCAATCAGGGAAGGGAACCTGGTCCACCTCCGCCCATTCCCAGGCGCGGGACGTGAAGTAGAGAAGGCACGCGAGGTGTACCGCGTGGCTGCCGTGGACGCAGGGCACGTTTGGCTGGACGGGCCGGATGGGTTCAATGAGCGGAGCTACCTGGCCACCGAATTCGTCTTGCTGCCCCCGGCCTGGCAGACACACATACCAGGAACGGGTGGGAAGCTTCACCCTCTCGAGCAAAGCAAGGGCTCAAGGGGATGATGGGCGGAGGAGGTGTTGGAGCGGTGTGAGGCTCAGGTGTCGGAGCAAGAGGAGGCATGGAGCCAGGAACCTGAGGAAGATGAACCAACGGACGGCTCCAATGTTCAGGAGGTATCCGCTGGGGAAGTACAGGCAGGGCAAAGGCGACAAAGGGAGGAGCAAGGAGGCCGGAAGCAGCAGGAACATCCGGAACGACCGGAGTAGTCGGGGTCACAACGAACGGGCAGCGGAGAGGAAACCCCTATGACACCCGCTGCTACTCCGTGGAGAAGCGCACCCATGAGCCCCCGCGACCTGGCCAGCTACACAGGCCCCTGCACGGTGTGCGGGGAAACCTTGCCGGAAGCATCACTCTTGAAGGTCGTCTGCCGCGTCTGTGGCCAGCTAGCGCACCAGGGGCTGGCCAAAAGCTGCATTGGGCTAAACCGCACGTGTCTGAACTGCCTCAAGGAGGGTCAGGAGAAGGGAGCGGAGCAGAAGAAGAAAGGAGGTGACGGGGCCGGCCCAGGCTCAGGAGGAGGAGAGGCTCGCGGAAGATGGGATCTGGAGGGAGAGGAGGAGGAGGAGGAGAAAGAGGGAGGGCAGGCAGGGACACGGCAAGGACCCCACACGGTCTCAGGCAAAACCATGCGGCGATGGCAGGAGGAAGGACGGGTGGCAGCTGCGGCACAGGCCAGGAAGGAAAAGGAAAGCAAAACATGCGCCCAATGTGGGCACCACTGGGGCAGGACGGTGTAGGACTGTGAAGGATGTCACCGAAAAATATGTGACAAGTGCTTGGAACAGCCGCGGAATGAAAAAGGGGCGCGTAGCAGACTCAAGAAGTGCAGGCGGTGTCGTCGAGAAGCCGAACATCAGCAAGGAACACGGAAGCCACCGCGGGTAGCCACGGAGGGAGAAGAACTGGACTCGGAAGACGAGGAAGACTCGCCCAGAGCAACCGCGGAGAGCTGCCCCACCTGTGTCAAGGCGGTCAGCAAGGGTGAGCACTGCCGTCAATGCATGAGGCTGGCCCACCAAGGTTGCCTTGTTACAGGTAGCTCGGCTTGGGCGGGACAGTGCCACAAGTGTGTAGGGATTGCCGCCATGGAGGAAGGGGCCGCACTGTCCTATGATGAAGAGACCTTGGCTCCAGTCTGCGGGGCATGCGCGGAGGATTTGACAGAGTTTGGCAAGCCGTGCGGAATGTGCAAGACAATGTGCCACCTGCAGTGTGGGACGCGCGGGAAGGAGGGCATTTGGACCTACAGCGGTTGTCGCGGCAAGACGCGGAAGATCAAGTGGAAGTTCTCCAACAAACGCACCTACACCGGCGACAACTGTGGAGGACGGTTCGAAGGGACAGTCTATTGCTGCGAGCGCTGCAGAGGCATCACACATGAGCACTGCACCGCGGAGGTGGGGCGGAGCAACGAGGGCAAAAAAGTCTACCGATGTTCAAGCTACAGGAAATACGAGCGCGCACCACACTGCTACTCATGCAAGCAGCTGGTCACTGTGCCCACGATGGAAACACGATGCAAAGGGTGCAGACTCTTCGTCCACGACGAGTGCGCGGAGAAGCTCCAGAGGAAGGGAGGGACCATGGAGAAATAGTGCAGACCGTGCCAGGAACAGAACCGTCCTAGGCCCCACAAACACTTCAAGCGGATAACTCGCTAAAAGACTCTGGGGCAGAGTCTTGCAAAAAAGGGGGGGTTGGGGGCATCGGTGTCAAGCACACTTCCACCGCAGCTCCGCAGGGGAGATCCATCCGCGGAGACAGCATGGGCAGGCTTAGATCCGCGCACAGAACGTTGGCTCCCACGGACGCGGTTGAGCAAGGGGTAGCGTGGAGTCCAGGGGCGATGAGGACCAGGATGTCTACAGGAGAGCCGCCGCAGGTTAGCACAATCACCTGCGGCGGTTCCCCCAACTCAAGTGCTTGTGGCGGTGGGAGAAAGAGGCAGGAAGCGGTGGCGGGAAAACCCGCGGTACAAGGAGAATAGGGACAAGGCGCAGCAAGACCCGCAATCACTGACAGGGCGCAGATAGGTCAGCGGAAGGGCCGAGCAATCAAGGGAGAGAACATCTAATCAGCATGAGTGATCGTGCATCAATCACGGAGCAGCCCCTGGAGATGCACCGTGGAGGACCATGTTGACTTTGGGAAGTCGAAGTCGATGGCCAAGTCGGAAGTCGAAAGTCGGAAGTCGGCTCCCGATGAGCCAAGTCGGAAGTCGGTTTTCCTCCAACTGGTTGGGAGGCTCATTATGTTGTGCCAAATACAGCATGTCAAGTACATTGTAGTTAAAAATATTAGTTACGTGTCTTTCATCACTTAGTTGATTGCATATATAATATGTATATGATGTGATAGGAAGCCATTTGTAAACAAAATGTAGCTGCATGAGGTGTTTATGCACATCCCAAGTTTGAACATTCATAACATTCTCCAAACTTAACGGAATTTAGCGATTCAAATTGTGTTGGAACCAGCAACTCATGATCTATGTTCCACTGCCAATATCTAAGTCGGCTTTAAGTCAACTTTGACCGACTCTCCGACTTAGACTTTTACCCCAAAAGTCGGAAGTCGAAGTCAACATGGGCGGAGGACGAAGATTCAAGGAAGAACATGAGGAACTGCGAACACGAGCCGCGGATGAAGGAAATGATCAGTAGAGGATGTGTTGTATGTGGGTGGGTGGCTGAGGATGAGACCCGCGGTGCGTAGCCGCACCGTGTGGAGTCCAAGTAGGGGGAAAATAGGATACTGTGAGAGGGATGAGACCGACGGTATGTAGACACGCCGTGCGGAGTCCCAAGTAGAAAAGGGCCTCAGTAGCGGCAGCACAAGTGCAATTCAGTCTTGCATGTAATTCCCGAGCAGTACTCCGCATTCATGGACTTTGCCAAATTCATCTAAGACATTCAACCACTCCCGTTGCTCTCCATCCCGCTGCTCCCGTGTTCTCCTTGGAGTCCTGTCCGCGAACTGTGGAATTGCGTGCGCGAGGAACCGAAAGTCCGAGTGAAGTGAACTGCCGGCGGTGCGTTCACTTGCACACGTCCGCGGAACAAGGGTTCCGCGGAGAGGAGCTGGAAGCCACGCGGTGGCGGCGCCCGTGTGGCAAGGAGCGGACCGCGGAGTGTCATTCATCGGTGAGGTTTGTGCACCAAGGTTCAGGTTTTCAGTCCGCAGAACTGCCAATAGCTAGGGGTGGGGAACCTGTGATGCGGCTACCTATCTGAGTAGAGCTGTGGCCATAGCAAGAAGTGCATAATCCGCGGATCACGCGGAATCAAGCCTGTGCGGAGAAAGTTAGGGGCGCGGCAAAATTGGGGCCATCACAGCCTCCTAGTTGGACCACCACCACCTGATCCTGTCAAAATATCAAATGACACCCTGCTTCCTGCGAGAAGGACCTTGTCAAGCTCACCCAAGCTGACAGGACTATCAACAGCTTGAAGGACCTGCTGTCCAATGGCCAAGTCACGCGCTCATGCCAACAGCACACGCCAGATTTCCTGACGGCAGACGAACCTGCCGTTGCTGCGGAGTAGACAGCCAAACTACAAGAAATGCAGAAGGCTCACAATGCTCACCTGCACCACCTCATCATGGAGGGTAAACAGGCCCACTGGGAGGCCATTCTCCAGCTCCTTCTCAACCTCAAGTCCATCCTGGAACAATGCGTAACTGCTGCCTGCCGCCCAACCAACCCATCGTTAACCATGCACAATTTCTACAACATTTGTAAGTTCTGTGAGGGATGAATGCAGAAACTTGTCAATGACACTAAGCAACAGGTGCTTGACATGGTGGCTGGCCATGAACTGACAAGCGTCTCTGATACGCACAACGCAGATGCGGCTGATGAGAAGCTTAGCGCGGCTGAGGCGGCAGCTGAACCTATGGCCGTCAACCAGACAGTTGCTGAACTGGTCAGGGCTGAAGTGCAAAGGGTTGTTGCACCCTCTCACCCTCGCAGTCAAGAATCAAAAGAAGAAGCAGAAGCAGCCCTCTACCAACCAAAAGCAGACAGGAACAAAGCATGGCAGAAGACCAAGCGCACGGGTCAAACAAAGCTCAAAACCTCTGCTGCCAACCAACATGAAGGCTGCCAACTACGTCAGAAGCAAGCCCCAGCTGTCAAGGCTCTGCCAAGATCAACGCCCAATACCAACTCTGGCGTTAATCTACCTAAACACGTGACACGCAAGAAGGGAGGGACATCCAAGAAGCAGAACCGGCCAGTGAAGAACAACAAGCAGTTCAAGAAGCCTGGTTCAAAACAGTAAGGCCGTGTACGCGTCGCTCTCTTTGAGAAACTTCTGATCATGACCTGGCTTTTTATCTGTTTTGTCAGAAAACCCTCTCCCAGGTTGACAATACAATGGCCCAGAGTGGTGTAAAACCTCAGTAAAAGGTGTCTCACTACCGATGAGGCAAAACTGCTCAGTCTCAGCCTCAATTTTGTCATCCGACCAAGTACGAGCTCCTTTGTTGAAATCCTTGACAGCTTGGAGGAGCTTTTCAGAAATTTTTGACTCATGTGGTCTTCTAGGGACTGTTGAGACAAGGGCATCCCTAAGTTTAGGGTCCCTAATTTTGTCAACCCGCCTGAGGCAAACGGTCTAGAAAACGGAGTACAGTGACATCCGCTGACCGCTCATAGCATTTCAGCTATGAGAAGATATCCCCCTCAAGATAGTGTTTCCACACTGTTCAGCTCACAAAGCTTGTCCCTTCTGTTGCCTCTTGGTTTCCCCTTTTAGCTTGTCCCAAGTCTTTTATATCTGCCCTTGGTTGGCCAACTTATGCCTTAGTTTTTAGCACAAGTCTCAAGGGTAAGAAGTGGATACTTAGAATGAGCCAATGAGTGGTACATATAGCAGTGGCGAGCTTGGGTGCCTTGGCTTGAGGCCGAGGCGCCCTAGCGCAATCTCTAGGATGGTGCGCGCGCACTTTAGGCCCCTAGGTGCTCGCGCACCTTTAGCCCCCTTTAGGCGCGCCACCTAGCGCCGTAGGCGGGACTTGAACCCGCGATCCTGGAATTAATCCGCTTGCTCATTTAATCCAAGGAGCGGACCTGGGGAACTTACGCTACAAGCGTAGTGCATACCCGGTTCGTCCTGCGGGGGAATTGCTCCAAAGAGCAGTGCATGGCCGCCTAAATCTGCCGCTGACTGGACAAGGGGCATACCAGAGATAACAAAACTCTCCCTTGTACCTATGTCCATCTGCGACTAGACTCTTGCAGTGGCCCGAAGCCCTGCGATGTCGGCCTCCATGTGTCAGGCCGCCTCTTCAGCCCTCGTCTGCAGCGCTTACCAGTCCGATGCCCTGTGCACCAACTTTGTGCTGGTCATCATCAAGCAGCTTTGTGAGGAAGTCCGCAAGCATCTACTTTGTCCCGACGTACTGCAGATCCACCACGTTCTTGGTGACCAAGTTGCGTGTGTAGTGGTAGCGGATGTCGATGTGTTTAGTCTGTCTGGAGAGCACATTATTGTACGCAATGTTAATTACGCTCTTGTTGTCAATGTGCACGACAGTTGCCTCCTTCTGCGGTGCTTGCATCTCAGCAAGCGGACTGCGCAGCCACTGTGTCTCCTTGCACGCTTCTGAGAGTGCGACGTACTCAGCTTCAGCGATGGAGATCAAGATGTAGTCCTGCTTACTCCTCGCCTAAGAGACAGCTTCGCCGTTCAGGATGCACACAAATCCTGAAGTGGACGTCCTGTCGTCAAGATTGCCTCCCCAGTCTGCGTCGGTGTAGCATTTGAGGCGTAGAGGGTCTGTTCCCTGGAGGCCATCGTAGCGCAGCCCCCAGTGCCATGTCCTGTTAAGGTAGCAGAGAATCCGCTTCACGGCCTAAGGAGTGGCCCAGGGTTGGCCACATACCAACTGGTCAGCCTCACAGCAAACGCGATGTCAGGCCGTGAGCCAACCATGGCATACATGATGCTCCGTACCGCAGACTGGTAGGGGACATTCTGCATCTCACGACGCTCTACTTCCGTGTTGGGGGAGTGAGAAGAAGTGAGTTTGGTGTCAGTGGGGAAAGGACTACTGAGGGGTTTGCAGTCTTCCATGCCGTAGCGCCGAAGCACCTCCGTGATGTACTTTGTCTGGTTGAGCTCGGTGGTGCCTGCTACTCGGTTGCCGTGGATGGCGATGCCAAGGTAGTAGTCGAGCTCTCCCATGTCCTTCATCTGAAACCTGTTACTCAGCTGCTCTTTGAGGACCACAAGGGCCTTCTTGGAGGTAAAGCTCAGAATCAGATCATCCACATACAGTGCGACCAGCAGAAGCCCTTGGTCATCTGCACGCACATACACACTTGGATCGTTGTGGCAGTGCACGAAGCCAATGGTAGCCATAAAGCCATCCATCTCCTCGTACCAGATCCTAGGGGCCTGTTTCAGCCCGTATAACGCTTTGACCAGCCTGCAAACTTGCCCGGGTTTGGCTTCGACCCCCTCGGGCACCTCCATGAATATCTCCTTGTCCAGCTTCCCATAGAGGAAAGCCATCTTGACGTCCATTTGGTGGCCTTCCATGTCGCGTGCAGCACCCACAGCAAGCAAGGATTGGATTGAGGTCAAGGCAGCGACAGGAGAGTAGGTCTCGTCGTACTCAGACCCTGCTCTCTGTGAGAATCCCTTTGCCACTACTCTTGCCTTGTACTTGTCGATGCTGCCATCTTCCTTCAGCTTTATGCGCAAAACCCACTTCACGCCCACCACATGAGCGTTGGGTGGCTTTTCCACCAGCTCCCACGTACCATTCTCCTTGATGGAGGCCAGCACACTCTCCATCGCCTCCTTCCACTTTGCGGTATCCGGCCACGAGAGAGCTTCAGCGATGGTGCTTGACTCTCCCTGCGCAAGGCACGACCAGCTCAGGCCGGTCCACTCGGCATTCCCTGTGTTGTACTTCTGCACAGGCTTGCTTTGGCGTGTGCTGCGCCTTAGCGGTGTGGCTGCTCATGCTGCTGCTGCTGTGCTTCCCCAGATGAGGTAGCAGGAGGTGTAGAGCCACTGGCCTCCGAAGAGGCCTCAGACGTCTCCGACAAGGTGTCAGAATCCGTCTATGCTTCAGCCTGAGCAAACGCTCTCCCTGTGTTGGCAGTTGTCACTAGCTGTAGCTTTGGCGTTCCACACCAGTTAGGAGGGGGTACATCTCCCGCCTCCAGCAGCACAATCCACTCTCCCTATCTGGGAGAGTCCTCGGGGTCGAGCAACTCTTCCTTTTGTTTGACTCTTCCTTGAAGTCTACCTCTCGGGAGGTGAAGACTCTCCCAAATGCCTGGTCCCACAGCCTGTACGCCTTGTGCGCGGCTTCATAGCCGACCATCACGCACTTGCGAGCACGTGCATCCAGTTTGCTGCCTCCCCGCCCGTCTTGGACCTTGGCCCAAGCGGTATAGCCGAATGCTTTCAAGTGAGAGCCATCGGGCTTCTTGCCTCACCACGCCTCCTGTGGCGTCATCCGCTCCTTGCTTTACTCCGTACTCGTCCCCTTGCTGCGCAGTGCTGCGGCTGGCATGAGGTTGATGAGGTAGCAGGCGGTGCGCACAGCTTCTGCCCAGAAGAGCGGTGGCACTTTTGGGTCAAACAACATGGTTTGCGTCATGCCCAGAATGGTCTGGTTCATGCGCTCGGCCACGCCGTTGCTCTGCGGTGTATGGGGGATGGCCGTTTGGTGGTCTATGCCATGCTGTTTGAGCCACGGCTTGCACCCCTCGTACTCTCCGCCGTTGTCGCTACGCAAGGCCTTGACCTTCTTTCCAGTCTGCCGCTCCACCATGGCGACAAACTCCTGCAGCTTTTCCAGCACCTCTCCTTTATTTTTGAGGAAGTAGACGCACACTTTTCTGGAGTAGTCATTGATGAATGTGAGGAAGTACTTGATGCCGCCGTTGGACGCTGTGCACATTGNCCGTTTGGTGGTCTATGCCATGCTGTTTGAGCCACGGCTTGCACCCCTCGTACTCTCCGCCGTTGTCGCTACGCAAGGCCTTGACCTTCTTTCCAGTCTGCCGCTCCACCATGGCGACAAACTCCTGCAGCTTTTCCAGCACCTCTCCTTTATTTTTGAGGAAGTAGACGCACACTTTTCTGGAGTAGTCATTGATGAATGTGAGGAAGTACTTGATGCCGCCGTTGGACGCTGTGCACATTGGGCCGCACATGTCGCTGTGGATCAGGTCGAGTATGGCCTCCGTTCTGCGACCGTTCTTGGTGAAGTGTTTCTGCTTCGTCTTACCTTGTAGGCAAGCATCACACCCCTGATTGTGCCCACCCTTCAGCGCGTACCCTTCCAGCCCGCGTACCAGCTTTTGATCCTGCATGACCTGCAGGGTGCTGTCAGCCACATGCCCAAGGCGTCTGTGCCAGAGCGAAGCAGTTGCTGTTCCCGAGTCTTTGGTTCCCACAGCAGGCGACTTGGATGGTGCTTTAACTTTCACCGGTGGTGCATCGTCCGCTACTGCCTCTGCCGCCACAGCGTACCCCTTGTCAGCGCTCTCAGTCTTCAGCATGTTGAGCCCGTCGGTTCTTGGCACCTGGGCGATCAGGTCTGATGTGGCATAGGAGACAGTGACATCCTTGTTCTTGAGGATCACCGCCTCCTTCCGGGTGAATATCACCGTCATCTTGTGATCGGTGATCCGAGAGACAGACATGAGGTTCGCGACAAATGTGGGCATGTAGACCAAATTTTGAAGCCGCAACTCCTTCTCAGCTCCATTGAGCTGAGTTCGCACAACTTTCTCTCCCTCACCCGCTGCGTACTGGATGCCGCCATTGGTGCACCGGAACTTGGCGGTGGACGGTGTGAGAGCAGAGACTCCACACGCTTCCCTGGATGTGTGGTAGTCGGTGCCTGAGTCAAGCCCGAAGGCTCCAGGCCAAAGTAGTGTCGACCCCTTCGCCAAAGGGTCGCTCTTCGCCATCATGCTCGTTGAGGTGTCCACCTTCTTGCTGTGGTTGCTGTTCCCACTCCCACCGCCGCCGCTTTCCTTCTTGGGAACTCGGCACTCCTTAGCCCAGTGCCCTGCCTTGCCACAGTTATGGCACTTGCCCTTCTTCTTAGCATTCTTCCCGCCACCGCCACTGCTTCCACCGATGCCTTGGTTGGAGTTAGTGCTGCTTGAGCCACTCGTGTACGCTGCGTTATTGATGACAACGTTGCTGCGCCACATGGCCTCATTGCGCACGTACTCGAAGACACGTGGATACGTGAGCTCCGACTCCGCCCAACCACCTAGAGTGGTGATCATTGGGCCCCAGCTTGGCGGCAAGGCCATGAGGAGGATCATGGCTTGCATGGCTTGGTCGAGATGCCATGACATTGCACGGGTTTCTTGAAGCAGTCCCTCAAAAGTTTTGAGGAAGTCGGGGATCGACTCTCCCTCGCCCACCCGCAATCAGATGAGGCGTTGCAGGATGAACACCCGATTAGCAAGGAAGGTTGATTGGGACACCTTCATCAGTATGGTGTAAGACTCAGCTACCGTAATGGAGCCCTCGATGTGGGATAGGAGAGACGGAGAGATTGAAGTGACGATAAGTGCCAACGCAATGTTGTTGCGCTCTTGCCAAGCATTGTGCTCTTGGCTTGTCTCGTCCTCGAGTTCCACCTCCGTCCCTTGCAGCATCTTCAGGTACCCTCGCACCCTCATTACCACCTCAAACTGCCATTTCCAGGTCCCAAAGGGTTCTCCATCGAGCCTTGCTATGGCATTGGCCGCGCCAAACTCGATGGGCCTTGAGGGGAGAGTGAGCGCCTGACTTTCCGGCATGGTGCCGAGACGGTCAGCAGTCCTCTCGTTGACTCTGCGCGTTCTCCTCTTATTCGTTGAGACTGATGCTCGTTGATGAGGCCGATGTCTGCTACCGAGTTGTCAAGGTGCAGTCCGTTGCATACCCCTCCAACCGATGGCCCCTAGCTATGGTGGAGGAAGTGCTCCCACAGACACGAGGTCGTACCCACAAGGGCAGAGCTTGTCTTGTTAGGAATCGAGGGTCATACCCACAAGGGCAGAGCGTGTCCTCGTTCCTTGTCCGTGGAGAGCGGTTTGGACGACGAGCCGAACTCGTGTCCATCCTCACACACTTGTACGCACCTTAGGCCTAGGTAGGCCAACAATGGAGCAGATGGAGCTGAGTCTTCAACGCCGCGAGTCTTGGATGCCGATGAACCTGCTACTTATGTGAGCGGAGGGTTTGCAATGGTCACTAATCAGTGTGGGCCCATAACCCTTTGCCAACCCGCCTGAGGAAAGTAGTCTAGAAAACGGAGTGCAGTGACATCCGCCGACCGCTCATAGCATTTCAGCTATGAGAAGATATCCCCCTCAGGATCGTGTTTCCACACTGTTCAGCTCACAAAGCTTGTCCCTTCCGTGGCCTCTCGGTTTCCCCTTT
>SZWC01008845.1:68734-86540 GCA_023375785.1 Penium margaritaceum
GGAAAGTAGTCTAGAAAACGGAGTGCAGTGACATCCGCCGACCGCTCATAGCATTTCAGCTATGAGAAGATATCCCCCTCAGGATCGTGTTTCCACACTGTTCAGCTCACAAAGCTTGTCCCTTCCGTGGCCTCTCGGTTTCCCCTTTTAGCTTGTCCGAAGTCTTTTATATCTGCCCTTGGTTGGCCAACTTATGCCTTAGTTTTCAGCACAAGTCTCAAGGGTAAGACGTGGATACTTAGAATGAGCAAATGAGTAGTACATATAGTAATGGCGAGCTTGGGTGCCTTGGCTTAAGGCCAAGGCGCCCTAGCACGATCTCAAGGGCGGTGCGCGCGCACTTTAGGCCCCTAGGTGCTCGCGCACCTTTAGCCCCCTTCAAGCACGCGACCTAGCGCCGTAGGCGGGACTTGAACGTGCGATCCTATAATTAATCCGCTTGCTCATTTAATCCAAGGAGCGGACCTGGGGGACTTGCGCTACAAGCGCAGTGCATACCAGGTTTATCCTGCGGGGAACTTGCCCCGTAGAGCAGTGCATGCCCGCCTAAATCTGCTGCTGACTGGACAAGGGGCATACCAGAAATAACAAATTTTACTTGGATGCCGCCCTCGGCACCTCCTGAGATTGAGGAGACCTGTACATCTCTCGTCCATGAAGTCTCTCATTGTTACTCCAGCTCCATTCTCAAGACCAGAATAGCCATGCCCAGAGGCCTATGGATGGCTTTCAAACGGCTTCAAAATGAAATAACTACTTTCATTCGTGATGCCTGAAAAAATCTTGGACTTGAAGTCTCAGATCGTGATGCATATATCACTGAGTGCATGTCACATCTCTTAGATAGCAGCACTTACAATGCCACCGAGTGTAACTTTGATGACATCAAGCAGCAGCTCCTCGCCATCAAGGAGAGCTGCAAGACCTCTCGCATGCTTTATCCATCTCTTTGGATTTTCTTTCTCAAAGAACTGGTGGGTGGTTGGAAACCAGCCACCTTCAACTGCCTGATCAAAATTCACAAAACACCACACTTCAGCCGGCCAATCGCAGCCAGCCATAGCATAGTTTGGTACTCCCTTCTAATGTGATCATGGCTACATACCATGTGGTGGCTCTCTACTCCAGCATCTTTCAATGCGCCAGATAGCAATGGTCTAAGAAACGGCTCCGGACATGGCAGGCTGCCAACTGCCAACCGAGATAACATTTTACTCTCAATCAAGGGATCCACACTTTATGTTTGTTCAGTTTGCAACCTTACAAAGTCCGCATGAAGGCCTTTATTGTCTACCCTTTGTTGGACACTCTGTTAGGAGTCTGAAAGGCAGGGTACGGGCTTCTTTAATTGCAGAGCTTTGCTAGTGCTTCTACTTGCGGGGGCAACACAGGAGCCAACCTCAACCTCCAGTCCTACTTGGCACTTCCAGAGATAACCAAGTGTCATCCTCAAGGCAGGCTCTAGTAAGCTTTCTAGAAGCTTCCTGTCCCATTTTGGGCCACAGAGAAAACTGCGACCATCGTGGAGTTTGAACCCGCGACCCATGAGCTCTGGCGCCTGTTCCAACTAGGCCACAAAGGTGTGTTTCCTATGATGATCTCCAGGTCACATACCCATTACGAGCAGTGTATTCCTGGCCTGTCTCAAAACATACCAAAGGGGATGTACTCCATAGAGGAGTACATGCCTTGTCGATCCGTGCAGCCAGCCAGCCAGCGAGCCAGCTAGCCAGTGGACAAGGTGCATTTCATTCAACAAATCTCCCCCTTGCACCTCTGTCCATCTGTCATTCACTTGCCTTACAAGATTCCTTGTGGCTAACCATTCCTCTGCCACACTCCTCATGCAAAAACCACAAATGCCTGCATAGTATAGGTCGGTCCCCAACGGCTTCTTCATACAGCCAGTAAGCATGCTCTTGGTTGCACAATGCTGCAAGTCCACCATATTCTTCAGGATCAGATTACATGAGTAGTGGTAACGCATGTCGATGTGCTTCATTCACCAGGAGATGATCTCATCTTCAGCCATCGAGATGGTGCTGATGTTATCCACATGTATGACCGTGGCATCCTTAAGTGGTAATGACATTTTGCCAAGCACGCTGCAAAGCCACTGAGTATCCTTGCGCAGCTCAAACAGAGGAACGTACTCGGCCTTAGTCGTGGATACAAAAACACAATCATGTTTCTTACTGGTCCATGAGACAGTAGTACCATTAAGGATGCACATGTATCCAAAGGTGGATTTACGGTCGTTAAGATTTCCTCCCCAGTCGGCATCAGTGTCGCACTTTAATCATAGGTGGTCCGTATCTCTTTGGCCTCAAAGGACGAGGCCCATGTGACACGTCTTCTGTAGGTAGCGCAAAATGCACTTGGATACCAATACAATAAACCTGGATTGGCCACAAAGCTGCTCACTTGTCCCATAGGATAGCGAATCTCCAGACGACTCCATATCATGGCGTGCATGATGCTGCCCACGGCGGACTAGTAGGGGTTTTCTTGCATCTCCCTTCATATTTCTTTGTTGCTTGGCAACATGGAGCCCTTCAGCTTCATATTGGTCATCATTGGGGTGCCAACAGGTTTGGGTTGAATGGTATGCACCTTGTCCACTGGCTAGCTGGCTGTTTGTACAGAAAAACAAGGCATGCATTGCTCTATGGAGTATATCCCCTTGGTCTGTTTTGAGATAGGCCAGGAATGCACTGCCGATAATGGGTTTGTACCCTTGAGATCATCATAGGAAACACAACATTGTTACCTAGTTTGGACAGGCGCCGGAGCTCATGGGTTGCGGGTTCAAACCCTGCGACGGCCGTATTTTCTTTGTGGCCCAGAATACGACAGGAAGCTTCTAGGAAGCTTACTGAAGCCTGCCTTAAGGATGACACTTGGCGGTCTTAGGACGCACCAAGTAGGAATCTAGGCTGAGGTTGGCTCCCAAGGAGCCAATGCAAGCATAAGCATTAAAAAAGCTTTGCAAGTACAAAATCCTATACCCTACATGCATCCATTTATAGTTCTTACCTTTGAGACTCATAACAGAGTGTCCAACCAAGGGTAGACACTAAAGACCTTCATGCGCACTTTGTGAGGCTGCAAATCGAACAAGCCTAAAGTGTGGATCCCTTCTTTTAGGGTGACATGTTATCTTGGTTGAAATACCAAAAGCGGTTGGTGGCCTCCCATGCCAGGACCAGTTTTCTAGACAGTTGCTATCCAGTGCATCGGCAAAGGGGTATGGGCCCTCACTTTTGGTTACAAGGCACGCTTCCAAGACCGCCTCACGCATGGTCTTGCATGGCACACAGGTACAACAGGGACACGAAGATCGGATGGCTCCAATCTTCTCCATCGGCTCCATTGGCTTCTTCACCTAGGGTGCGTGAACGTTGCGAACTAGGGGACGAGGAATAGCACTGTGCATGTCGGACAAGATCCTCAAGCTCCAACAAGATAAGGATCTACCCCTTTAGAACGTGGTACAACCCCCAGTCCGTTTTCCTTACGGCAGCACTATCGCCTTAGGCAATCATTGGCAAGAGGGGTATGCAACGGAACCAATTGTAACTTTGACAATGGTCATAGTCAGCAGCCTCATCAGCCTCATCCGCCTCAACAATGTAGAGAAGTAGCAAAGTAGAGAAGACAAGAAATTGCCAAAAATGGCGGATCCAACTCAAGCCCGCCTTGAGGCGGGTATGTTCAAGTTCACGGGGACAGGTTTTCCCCTGTGGAAATGGCCGTTTGAGATTGTCATGAACGTGCGTGGCTACCTCGACATCCTAAAAGTGAGAAGAATAGCACCCGCTGATGCGACAGTGAAAACACATGCGGCTGACCTTGCAGCATGGAAAGTAAAGAACAACATGGCTCTCGCCATACTTGTGATTTCTGTCAATAAGACACAACACTCGAACGTCACAGGATGCACGTCAGTTGTCGAGGCCTACGCAAAACTCTCACGCGTACATCAATCAAATGCCTTAGCAAACCCACTCTTCATCTTCCAAAGGTTGATGCCGATGAGGGTGAGCGAAGGAGAATTGATACCCACATTTCTGCATTCGTTCCACAACGTCGTGCAAGAGGTCCATCAAATGGAATAGAATCTTGACTCCAACATGCGTGCCATGATCCTTGTGATGGCGTTGCCAGAAAGTTGGGGTCCTTGATCACCATATTTGGCAGTTGGAAGGAGGCAGATCTGTCGTATGGGGCTATCGCCAAACACATCCACAATGAGTCCATGCGATGCGCTGGTAGTGAGAAAAATGTTTCAGCCTTTGCCTCTTGATTCGGTGGACAAGGTGCAAGCTCTCATTTCAGTCAAGGAAACAGCAAAAGCAATAGCAATGGAGGGAAAGGTAACGGTTGTAGGAAGAGTTCCAAGAAGCCCAGCAACTTTCACAAATGTGGTCAGGCTGGACCCTGGATTAGGGACTACCGTAGTCCTAGGAAAGAAGGTAGGAACAAAGGAGAAGAAGGCACTTACCAGCATGATGGTTGAAGGTTTTTCCATGAAAGGGGAAACGCTCCTTAGGCTAGGGGCATTCACCCTTGGCTCATGCACCAACCACCACTCCCCAAAAGACAAGGGTGGATTTGTCTCCAGGGCCGAATCTGACATACGCATCAAGTGTGCAAACGGGGCGTCGTCTAAGCCATGGGCGACGGGGACAAGGTGATCATGTTTAATGTGAACAGTGCCAAGAAGGAGGTCAATCTTCAAAAGGTGGTATACATGTCCTTCTTTGCAGCGAACCTGCCATCGGTCTCACAAATCACCGAGAACAACGTGACAATGCTGTTCACCAACAGGGAAGCCGTGGCCCTAAAAAATGGGGACATCAAAATTTTGTACACCAGGCATGACCCTATGCTTCAAGTTCCAAGAGTTGACCGCCTCTACGTGCTTCAAAACAAAGTTACCAAGGCGTCGGATCAGGGACTGGCACATGCCACCAAGACAGTGGCGCCGAAGCCAAAGGATGCACTGCCAACGACCGTTGCGGCTGCCACATCAACCAAAAACACCGACGGTGAACTACAGCACCAACAATTTGGCCATGCGGCAAACAGCACTTTGCAGAAGATCCAAGAGCAAGAGGTAGTTAGTGGAATAAAAGGGTGCATCATGAAGCATGGAGAAGGATGTACGTAGTGTGAACCATGCCTAAGAGCAAAGGCAAAGAAGAAGCCCTTCGGGAGAGGAGTACAACGAGCGGAGAATGTCTTTAGCCTAAGCCACAGTGACGCGTGCGGACCCTTTTGCATGACGTCTAACGGAAGAAGCAGTTACATCCTGACCTTCATCAGCCACCACAGCCGCAAGTTATGGATCTACTTCCTTAAAACAAAGGGAGAGGTCAAGGAGAAGCTCCTAGAGTTTGTCCCCATGGTAGCACGGAAAACGTCTTAGAAAATAAAGACACTCCAAAGTGATGACGGGGACAAGTACGAGGCATGCAACCCTTGGCTCAAGCATCATGGCATCCGCCACAAGAAAACCACGCCTTACAGCCCCCAAAGCAATGGCGTAGCCGAAAAGATGAACCAGACCCTACTTGGCATGGTGCAAATCATGCTCTTCAATGCCAAGCTCCCACCATGCTTTCTGGCTAAAGCTGCTACAACGGCCTGCTACCTCTTGAACCTCACACTAGAAATTGTTGGCCTGAGGGTGAGTGTGTACCCTGGAGGGTCCCTAGCAGTGGCTGGTTCACACCACCAACTCTTTTTCGAGAGACTGAAACTATGGAGGCAACTGGTTCCAATGATGGTAGAAAACTGGTCAGAGAGTGAGGCAATATTTTTGGCCTCAATTGACTGGGAATGAACTCTTGATCAAGGCTCACAAGCAGTGAAATTTTGTAGCCACTGGTCTAAGCTTTCCAGAACACCAAAGCATGCCAGATTTGAAGCTTCCTAGCATATTCTATGGCTTCTAGAGTGGCCCTTGGTAGGCTGTCCTTTTCCCACCTAGGAAGGCATCCCTTCCCTCCTCTAGAAGCTTCTGCCCCTTCCTAGATTCCTCAGCTTGCTTCTAGTAGGAGGGAAGGTGTCCAGAAGACCAAGACATCTCTAGATGCCTTGTAGGACAAGTCACCCCTTCTAGAAGGTGTGCCACCTTCCTGGACCCTCACTTGGCCTTCTAGAAACTTAAAGAGGAACTCCAGAGGTTAAGCTAGCTTCCTGGCATCTATTTTCCACCTCCCTTGAGGCAGGGCAGAGTTTCATCTTGTGGGAATTGAACCCAGGCCCCTGCCTCTAGAGGTGGACACCATTAACCACTAAACCACTAAGGCTTGTCTTTTTGGTGTTCCTTTTTGGAGTCACTCCTGCCATGGTGAGGAGCATCATTCCAACAATCTCCCCCTTGCACGTCACCCATGGCAATTGTCCATGCTGAGCCTACAACTCAAGAGGCTTGGGAAAGCCCAAGCTCCATACAAGTAGCATCATGCCTGTCCTTGGGTTGCGCCTTTGTCATGGCATTAGCAAGCATGTGCTTTGTGCCGCAGTGCACAAGCACCACATCACCCTTTGAAACGAGGTCTCGTGCAAACTGATGCCGGATCTCTATGTGCTTGGTCCTCTGGTGTAGCACAGGGTTCTTGGTCAGGCTGATTGCACTCATGTTGTCAACATTGAGTGCCGTTGGCTTCTTTTGTGGTTCCCCAATCTCCTTGAGCAATCGCCCCAGCCATAGTGCCTCCTTTGTGGCTTCCGCGAGCGCAATATACTCCGCCTCAGTGCTGGATAGAGCCACACTGTCCTGCTTCCGGCATCCCCAAGACACCGCTGCACCACCAAGCACAAAGACATAGCTTGATGTTGACTTGTGGTCATCAACGTCACCTGCCCAGTCAGCATCAGAGTAGCCAACCAACTGGAGGGAGTCAGTCCGCGCTCTCCCTCCAAACACAAGTCGCGAATGTGTCATTGCCTTCAAGTAGCGGAGGATTCTCTTCACCGCTTGCCAATGTAGTGGCCCCGGATCAGCAACATAGCGGCTCACTTGTCCTTCACCAAAGGCAAGGTCAGGCCGTGTCGCCACCATGGCATACATTATGCTGCCAACTGCGGACTGGTACGGTACTCCAGCCATCTCCGCCTTCTCGTCCTCCGTGCTCAGGCCCATGCTCGAGCTCAGCTCACATGTCGTTGTCATAGGTGTGCCGATGGGGTTGCACTCTTCCATGCTGTAGCGGCGGAGCACCTCCTGCACATATTTTTCTTGACCCATCTCCAGTGTGCGTGCTTTGCAGTCCCTCTTGATGGCGATGCCGAGGTAGTACTCAAGCTCGCCCATGTTTGTCATCTTGAACCGGCCGCCAAGCTGTTGCTTCAGGCTCTTGAGCTCCCCGTCATCCAAAGACACAAGGATGAAGTCATCCACGTAGAGGACGATAATGTGGTGGAGTCCTGGCGGATTACGCACATACACGCTCTGATTGGCCTTGCAGCGCTTGAAGACAAGCTCACCCATGAAACTATCCATCTTGAGGTACCACATGAGCGGAGCTTGCTTCAGTCCATAGAGCGCCTTGCGAAGCCGGCACACCTTCCCTTGCGGCGCATCCACCCCCTCTGGCACCTCCATGTAGACTTCCTTGTCCAGGTCGCCATTGAGGAACGCGGTTTTCACGTCCATTTGGTGGATTTTGTAGTCGCGTGCCGCTGCCACCGAGAGGATAGTACGGATGGAGGCAAACTTGGCAACTGGTGCAAAGGTCTCGTCGTAGTGCTCCCCTTTTCTCTGGGCATATCCTTTCGCCACCAGCCGCGCCTTGTACCGCTCCACCTTCCCCTCCTTTGTGAGCTTCTTCCGGAAGATCCACTTGGAGCCGATGATTTTCTCGCCCTCCGGCCGGTCAACCAGCTCCCAAGTGCCGTTCTCCTCGTGGGANCTTGAGCTCCCCCTCATCCGAAGACACAAGGATGAGGTCATCCACGTAGAGGACGACAATTTGGTGGAGTCCTGGCTGATTACGCACGTACACGCTGTGATCGGCCTCGCAGCGCTTGAAGCCAAGCTCACCCATGAAACTATCCATCTTGAGGTACCACATGAGCGGAGCTTGCTTCAGTCCATAGAGCGCCTTGCGAAGCCGGCACACCTTCCCTTGCGGCGCATCCACCCCCTCTGGCACCTCCATGTAGACTTCCTTGTCCAGGTCGCCATTGAGGAACGCGGTTTTCACGTCCATTTGGTGGATTTTGTAGTCGCGTGCCGCTGCCACCGAGAGGATAGTACGGATGGAGGCAAACTTGGCAACTGGTGCAAAGGTCTCGTTGTAGTGCTCCCCTTTTCTCTGAGCATATCCTTTTGGGACCAGCCATGCCTTGTACCGCTCCACCTTCCCCTCCTTTGTGAGCTTCTTCCGGAAGATCCACTTGGAGCCGATGATTTTCTCGCCCTCCGCCCGGTCAACCAGCTTCCAAGTGCCGTTCTCCTCATGGGAGGCAAGCTTCAATTTCATTGCTCCCTCCCACTCAGCCCCATCCTTCTGCTGCAATGCCTCCTTTATAGATTGAGGCTCTTCTTGCATGAAGAAGGCTTGTGCAAACCCAGTCCAAATGCCCTTGTCGGCATCATACCTTTTTGTCCTTCTTCGCACACGGTTGCTCGTGCGGGGCTCTTCAGCCGGTTGTTGTTGTTGTTGCTGTTCCCTTTTGGCGCCATCCTCTGCAAGCGCCTACTCCCCCTCTCTTGGAGACCTTGGAGACATCTGTTGACTCCCCACCTCCACGTCCATCTCCGGTGCTTCAGATTCCTCATCCGAACTGGCCGGAATAAAGTCTGCCGCTCGCCCATCCCTCAGGCGATGCTCTCTAGTTGGTGGTGATGCGAGGATGTCACCCTCATTCACGTCCTCCGACGTCTCCCCCTCAAGGAGTGGCATCCACTCCCCCCTCTTGGAGAGACCTGCCTCCTTGTCTGTCCAACGGCTTTTCTCGTCAAACGTGACGTCGCGACTCTGCACAATCTGCTGCCTCCTTGGGTCAAAGAGCCGGTACGCCTTGCTTCCGCTCTCATATCCAAGGAAAATACACCAGTGGGTACGCGGGTCCAGCTTGCTCTGTCCCTCACGTGCCTGCACCATTGCATGTGCAACACAACCAAACGTGCAGAGGTGACCCACCGCCGGCTTGCTCCCGCTCCACACCTCTTGTGGCGTCTTCCACGCCTTGCTCTCCTTGTCCTTCAGCGGCTTGGTCGGCATGAGATTCATGATGTACGCTGCTGTCCTTGCCGCCTCCGCCCAATACCGCTGTGTAAGGCCGGCGTCGCTCAACATGGATCGCACCATGTTAAGGATTGTGTGATTTGCTCTCTCTGTGACGCCATTCTGTAGCAAGCTCCACCGATGGAGCTCTCAAGCGGTCCACACACATCTGTATGTACCACGGCCAGTTTTGCCGATACACGAGTCCCCTTGGTGAAAAACGGCTGCCGATTTGATTTGCCAATGATGCATGGCTCACACACGGTCTCCTTCGTTCCATCAAGGCCGCTGATCTGGAGACCCCGCACCACTTCCTTCTTAGCCATCTCCTTCACTATTGGTGGAGAAATGTGGCAGAGTCAGCTGTGCCATAGGTCCAGGTCTCCTCCATCCTTCGTTGCAAGATTGGCGGCGTTGGACCCCACCCGGCTGTTGAGGATCTTCGCGCGTAGCAGGTACAAGTCGTCCTCCCTCTTGGCACGCACAATCACCTCACCTTTGCCCTCTTTGCGGATGATGGCCTCCTTCTTTGTGAAGAGCACCTCAAGTCCCTTGTCAGTAAGGCGGCTGACGGAGAGCAGGTTTGCCCCAAAGTTGGGCATATGCAGCACATTGTAGATTGTGCTCGTGACAGGTTTGCCATCCACTATTGACTCAATGCGGACGTTACCCTCACCGGCGGCCACCTCTGTTTTTCCATTGGCCACTGTCATGCGTCTCTCCGAGGCGCCGTAGGTGACAAATACCGCCCTATTGCATTGCGTGTGGCGGCCTGATCCGGAGTCGATGACGGCAACTCCCGGATCTTTCAAGTTGGTGGAGTTGTACGCCATAAGGTCGTGCTCATCTTTCTTCCCGCCCCACTGCGACCAATCTGTTTTGTTCTTGTGGTAGTTGTGCGCGTAGTGGCCCTCCTTGCCGCAGTTGAAGCACTCCCCCTTCTTGTCACCCTTCTTGGTGCCCTGTTTGGCACCCTTCCACTTGTCGCCTCGGCCTCCACTTTGAGGATTAACCGTGTAAGCTGAACTTGATGCCACTACACTCTCTTGACCGCCACGCAGCATCCACTCATTGCGCACGTACTCAGCAACCTTCGGGTACTTCAGCTCGTCGGAAGGCTAGCCACCAAAGACTGTGATCATGGGACTCCAACTGTCTGGGAAGGCCAAAAGGAGGATCATAGCTTGCAACTGAGAGTCGACCTCCCAACCCGTGGCAACGCACTCCGCTGCAAGCAACTAAATCTGCTGCATCATCTCCATGATGTTGTCGCCTTCGTTAGCTCGGAGGGTGACGAACCGTTTGAAGATGAAGAGCTGATTGGCAAGGTTGCTTGACTGGTAGATGGAGCAGAGTTTTGACCATGCGCCTGCGGCCAAGGTGCATCCTTGGATGTGCACAAGTTGTGGTGGGCATAACGCGGACACAAGGAGTGCCAACGCCTTTTTGTTCCCCTTCTTGTATGCCTCCTTCACCTCAGCCGTTGCAGTCTCTGGCGGAGCAGTCTCATCACCTTTTACGAGCACAGGTAGTCCCTTGTCGTCGAGGAAGATCTCAAACTGCCACCTCCACAAGGCAAAGCCTGTCCCATGAAACTTAAGGACAGCGCGGCTGCTCTCTTGCTCGCTTGTTGCCATGTCTTGCTCTTGGAAGCGTGAAATCAAGGTGGCTTTGAAACCCTTAGAGGCGTGGGCCCATAACCCTTTGTTGGCCTGAGGGTGAGTGTGCACACTGGAGGGTCCCTAGCAGTGGCTGGTTCACACCACCAACTCTTTTTGGAGAGACTGAAACTATGGAGGCAACTGGTTCCAAGGATGGTAGAAAACTGGTCAGAGAGTGAGACAATGTTTTTGGCCTCAATTGACTGGGAATGAACTCTTGATCAAGGCTCACAACTAGTGACATTTTATAGCCACTGGTCTAGGCTTTCTAGAACACCAAAGCATGCCAGATTTGAAGCTTCCTAGCATATTCTATGGCTTCTAGAGTGGCCCTTGGTAGGCTGTCCTTTTCCCACCTAGGAAGGCATCCCTTCCCTCCTCTAGAAGCTTCTGCCCCGTCCTAGATTCCTCAGCTTGCTTCTAGTAGGAGGGAAGGTGTCCAGAAGACCAAGACACCTCTAGATGCCTTGTAGGACAAGTCACCCCTTCTAGAAGGTGTGCCACCTTCTTGGACCCTCACCTGGCCTTCTAGAAACTTAAAGAGGAACTCTAGAGGTTGAGCTAGCTTCCTGGCATCTATTTTCCACCTCGCTTGGGGCAGGGCAGAGTTTCATCTTGTGGGAGTTGAACCCGGGCCNCCTTGGTAGGCTGTCCTTTTCCCACCTAGGAAGGCATCCCTTCCCTCCTCTAGAAGCTTCTGCCCCGTCCTAGATTCCTCAGCTTGCTTCTAGTAGGAGGGAAGGTGTCCAGAAGACCAAGACACCTCTAGATGCCTTGTAGGACAAGTCACCCCTTCTAGAAGGTGTGCCACCTTCTTGGACCCTCACCTGGCCTTCTAGAAACTTAAAGAGGAACTCTAGAGGTTGAGCTAGCTTCCTGGCATCTATTTTCCACCTCGCTTGGGGCAGGGCAGAGTTTCATCTTGTGGGAGTTGAACCCGGGCCCCTGCCTCTAGAGGTGGACACCATGAACCACTAAGCCACTAAGGCTTGTCTATTTGGTGTTCCTTTTTGGAGTCACTCCTGCCATGGTGAGGAGCATCATTCCAACAGCAACCGACTTGCGGAAGCGTGAAAATGAGGAGGACAAGTAGCTGAAGACCTCACGAGAAGCAGGGATGGGAAAGAAACCCAACGCCTTTCATCAAAAGGTGTTCGAGTCAACTGCATGGGTCAAGATCTAGTCGGGAGAAGGTGGATGCAAGGTAGACGTACGTTCGAAAACGTGTGTCATGGTTGAATACGACACGTCACACACAGCCAATCCGCTTTGAGACCAAGCAGCAGGCAAGCTTGTGAGGAGCCGCAGTGTTGAGTTTGATGAACGCACCCTTCGAAAGGGAGAGCTATTAGACCCGATCCTTGCTCCCAAGGCGGGAGAGTAAATAGTGTTTCTTGAATCCGGAGACCAAGCACCCAACAGCTAGCTTGCTTTGCCAACGGGTGGTGGGAATGGGAGAGCAGCTGTACATGATGACACAGCATCTGACATGGACGCACATACCGAGGTGTTTGGGGCTTCTGAGTCTGACTTGGAGTCTCACAACTCTTCTGACGACGGTGGCATACCACCACCTGTGGTAGCACCAACAGCAATGCAGGAAGCCGCACCAGTAACCTGGCGCAGTTTGCGACCAAACAAAGCACCTTTAGTGTTTGAGGACATCTAGAATAGCCTTAGCTGGTCATGCAGGGCTCAGGTAGAGCCATCCATTGTGGCAAAGGCGATGAATGGCCCAAATGTAGCAAAGTGGAAGGAGGCAGTAGACAGCAAGCTTATGTCCATTGCCAAAAACGGCACGTGGGTACCGGTGGATAGATTGACAAGGCCCGCGTGGTGGGATCGAAGTGGGTCCTCTAAGTGAGGAAGAAGCAAGATGGAAAACTAAAACATTTCAAGGTGAGGGTAGTGTTAGAGGGATTTTCTCAACACCCGGGCTCTGAGTACAACGAGAAATTTGTGCCAGTTGTGACCTTTGCCTCCATTCTCTCTCTCCTTGCAATCGCAAGAAAAAAAAACCTTGATATACACCACATGGACGTGACAACAGCTGTCCTTCATAGGAAGCTTGACAAGGAAGTAATGATGGATGTGCGCGAAGGAGTCAAAGCTCCCAAGGATAAGGTGTGCAAGTTCGTGAAAGCGTTATACGGATTGAAACAGGCCACAAGGATATGGTACACAAAGATGGATAGCTTCATGACCGGTCTCTCCTTTGCGCACTGCCAAAATGACCCGAGCATGTACGTGCGCAATGATGGGAGTGGGTTGGTACTCGTTGCACTTTATGTGGGTGATTTGATCATCTGCTTTTCTTCGGTCAAGCTGCAGGATGAGCCGAAGTCTGATCTCAGCAAGAGGTTCAAAATGAAGGACATGGGTCTTCTCGAGTACTACTTCGGGATCCCCATCCAACGCAACGGAGCAGCACGTACCATCCAACTCAACAAAACCACATACATTGGTGAGGTACTGAATCACTATCACATGGAACACTGCAAACCCATTGGCACCCCAATGACAACCGATGCAAAAATAAAGACCTCAATGTCGCCAAGCAATGAAGCAGAACAACGGGAGATACAAGACATCTCCTACTAGTCCACCATGCGCAGCATCATGTACGCCATGGTAGGTACACGTCCGGACATCTACTATGTTGTGGGACAAGTGAGCAGGTTTGTGGCCAACCCAGGGCCACAACATTGGCAGGCTGTCAAGCGCATCTTGCGCTACCTTCAGAAGACACATCACATGGGCCTCGTCCTTGGAGGCCAAGAAGGTATGGACCCCCTCTGCCTGAAGGGCTACACCGATGTTGACGAGGGAGGAAACATTGATAATCGTAAATCCACCTATGGATACGTGTGCATTTTGAATGGCACTGCCATCTTATGGGCCAGCAAGAAGAAGGATTGTGTCTCCGTGTCCATGGCTGGGGCAGAGTACGTTGCTCTGTTTGAGATGTGCAAGGAGACTCAGGGTTGCGCAACCTGCTTGGCAAAATGACAGTGCCATAGAAGGATGCCACAATTGTACAAGTGGACAACATGAGCGCCATCTCAATGGCTGAAGATGAGATCATCTGTTGGCAAACGAAGTACATTGACAAATGTTACCACTACTCACATGACTTGGTCATGAAGGACGTGGTGGACTTGCAGCACTGTGGAACCAAGAGCATGCTTGCTGACTGCATGACCAAGCCGCTAGAGAGCGTCTAGCACTATGCACGCATTTGCGGACTCGGCATGAGGATTGCGACAGAGGAAGGGTGAGCCCTAAAGCATTGATGGAGCCTACTGAGCAACAGATGGACAGAGGTGTATGGGAGAGATCTGTTGAATGATATGCATCTCGTCCACAAGCTAGCCGGCTGGTTGCACGGAAAGACAGTGCATGCACTCCTTTGTGGAGTTGTCCCCTTGGTTTATTCTGAGATAGACCAAGAATTCACTGTCCATAATGGGTATGTCCCTTGGAGATCATCATAGGAGACACAACATTGTGGCCTAGTTGGGACAGGCGCCGGAGCTCATGGGTCGCGGGCTCGAACCCCGCGATGGTTGCATTTTTATTTGTGGCCCAGAATGGGGCAGGAAGCTTCTAGGAAGCTTACTAGAGCCTGCCTTGAGGATGACACTTGGTGGTCTTAGGACGCGCCAAGTAGGACTGTAGGCTGAGGTTGGCTCTTGTGGAGCCACTGCAAGCACAAGTATCAGCAAAGCTCTATAAGTACAAAAGCTTGTACCCTGTATGCATCCATTTACAGTTCTTGACCTTTGAGACTCCTTATAGAGTTTCCAACCAAGGGTAGACACTAAAGACATTCATGTGGACTTTGTGAGGTGACAAACTGAACAAACCTAAAGTGTGGATCCCTTGTTTGAGGGTGATATGTTATCTTGGCTGAAATAGTAAGAGTTATTGGTGGGCTCCCATGTCAGGTCCCGTTTTCTAGACCGTTGCTATCCGGCACATTGACTGTTACCAGTTTTCCATGTGATAGTTCTTTAGTACTTCACTCATGTATTTGATTTGGTTGAGTTGAAAGGTGCCTACTACTCAGTTGCGGTGGATGGCAATCCCAAGGTAGTACATGAAAGGACCCATGTCCATCATCTCGAACCTTTTACTGAGGTCAGAATTCAACTCATCAATCAGCTCGACAGAAGACAAAAAGATCATCAGATCATCCACATACATTACAATTAGCATCACCCCTCTCCCATCACCGCGTACGTACATGTTTGGGTCATCGTGGGAATGCACGAGGGAGAGGCTGGGCATGAAACCGTCCATCTCTTTGTACAACATCCTTGGGGCTTCTTTCAGTGTATCAAGCACTTTCACTAACTTCCACACATTGCCTTTGGGAGCTTTGACACCTTCAGGCACCTCCATCAGCACTTCCTTGTTGAGCTTCCCGTAAAGGAAAGCTTTCGTGACATCCATCCGATGTATCTCCAGGTTCCTTGCGGCTGCAATGGCAGAGAGAGCGTGGATAGAGACACAGGTTACAACGAGTGCAAAAGTCTTGTCGTACTCGGAGCCCGGGCATTGAGAAAACCCATCAGCCACTACCTTTGCCTTGAACGTTTTTCATTTTTCCATCTTGCTTCTTCTTCACTCAGAGGACCCACTTGGATCCCATCACATGGGCCTTGTTTGGTGTATCCACCAACACCCACGTCTCGTTCTCGTCAATGGATGCGAGCTTGATGTCCACTGCCTCCTTCCACTTGGCCGCATTCGGGCCGTTTATCGCCTCCGCCACTATGGATGGATCTCCCTGAGGCATGCAGGACCAGTTCAAGCCGGTCCAATCATTCTCATACTGCAAAGATGCTTTCTTTCACCGTAAACTGCGCAGGGGTGCTGGTGCGGCTTCGTGCTTTATTGTTGGTGCTACCAGAGGTGGTGGTGTGTCGTCATTGTCGAAAGAGTTTTCAAACTCCAAGTCTGATTCAGAAGCCGCGGACGCCTTGGTATTTGCGTCCATGTTAGATGCTGCATCATCGTACGTAGCTGCTCTCCCATTTCCACCACCTACTGGCAAAGCAAGCGAGTTGTCGGGTGCTTGGTGGATGGACTTAAGCAACACTATCCACTCTCCCACGTTGGGATCAAGGATTAGGTCCAGCAGCTCTCCCTTTCCAAGGGTGCGTTTGTTGAACTCGACATTGCGGCTCCTCCCAAGCTTGCCTCCCGCCTGGGCCCAAAGCGGATAGGCTTTGTGTGATGTGTCATACCCAATGATGATGCACTTCCTGGAACGTGCGCTGAACTTGCCTGCACCTTCTCCCGTCTGGATCTTCACCCATGTAGATGAAAAGTGCTGGATTTCTTTCCTAATCATGCTTTGTGTGGGATCTTCAGCTGCTTGTCCTGCTCCTTTCCACGCTTCCGCAAGGTGGTTTCTTGTGTGAGGCTCAAGAGGCAGCAGGCTGTTGTTGCAGCTTCAGCCCAAAAGCGAGGTGGGAGCTTGGCGTCAAAGAGCATGCTTCGCACCATGCCGAGTAGCATCTGATTCATTCTCTTGGCCACATCATTGTTTTGGGGGTTGTAAGGGGTGGTTTCCTCAAGCAGCACACTTGGGTGTGCTGCAGACAGCCCGCAACTCTCCGAACCCGCTTTATGAAGCGCACCTCCTGGAGAAGGCTGTCAGCTGAAAATGTGCTAGACACTTGAAACAAAGTGGATTGGACGGATTCCAAAAAAACTACACTGCAAGTTGCCGTTTGAAGCAATCTGAGTCAAATGAATTCACGGTTCTGCGTTCTTGTCAGTTTGGTGATGCCAGTCAGGCCTCGCGACCAAAGAAGTACCATGGAACATTGCCGCATGGCGAGCAAGGTTCCCTCAATGGTGGGGTGATGAGCCATGTCAGCCAATGAGGAGGGGTCCCTGGTGAGCTTGTGGAAGATTTCTTGTTTGGAGGAAGCTTGGCATGATTGAGACACTATGGTCCAGCCTGATGTGTCAGCTCTACTCCAAGAGGAGGGAATCACTTGCAGTGGACAACGGGAAATTGCTACATCATGATCCTGGATGGGCTACCTTTTCTAAGTCAAATTGAGCGAGGATAAGAAATCACCAGGTTTTACATGTATGAGGGCTTCTACCGATGCGGGTGAGAAGCCACAGATGGCTGAGTTGCATTGGGGATGGTTCATGTAACCAATAGAGATGGCTGTGAAATCAGTGTTTCCACCAAGTCATTATCTCAAACCCCTCTGGCTGGGCACCTCTTTCTTTGAGGCCAACATTCTACTTGCATTTATATTTCTTTATGGATGATGATGTTTGTGTAAATGGATTTGAAATGAATAGATCAACTCTTTGCCGCTCCCATCTGCTTCGCATTTGATGGCTCAGGAGTTGCGTGTTTACCCTTGCACCCTCCAAACGCATCCATAACCCACCTACTCATCAATCTTCACACCCAACAAGGAACCCATTCAGCTACATATCAATCCAACCATGTACCAAATGACTGGCCCAGAAAATCAAGCAGCCAAACATGTATCCCACCCACCTCCCCACTTTCCTACCGTCCCCATGTTTCTACTTCATTCCATCTTGTAACTATTGAGCATGAGTTAAAGGGAGGGAGGGGCGCTAGGCTAAGCAAGGAGGGATGGTGGGAGGGACGGAAGTAGGATGAGGCAGAAACAAGAGGGACGTCCTAAATGGAGAAAAGCCAGAGGAAGTCCAGAACTGAGTGTCAGTCAAATTTTGCCCACACATTCCATGTCCAAAACAGCCTTTTCCTGACGGTTGAAACCAACAGGCCTGCATGGGCCTGAGTTATGGCATGTCTAATGACTTCTTTCACCAAAGCTGTCAAGCTACGGAAACCCAGGAAAAACTGACAGAAAACAAATTAGATAACAACCTGTA